>JARYGA010051257.1:0-58003 GCA_030545235.1 Helianthus tuberosus
AGTTTTAAGCCTTCTTTGAGGCATTTTTACAAACACTTTAAGGGCAGGATTCTACATAATTCATTATCAAGTTCATGACTTGTTATGTGGCCAAAATTAACATCAATCGGACAATCTCATATAAATTTCAACATCAATAAATCTGAAATCACTTCATAAATATCAAATTACACTAGAACTACAACCAAAATCCTAGTGTTTATCAAGTTCCACAAAACCCACTTATCACCTTTAATGGTGTTCATGGAATTTACTAGAATTAAGCATGATTTCAACATATACTTGTCTAGGGTTTACTCCTAGACACTATAATGTTCCTATTTCATCCATATAACAATCATGCATCAACAAATTTCGAATTCCCTAAGTTCATCAGAATTTCAAGTAGAGATTTCCTATCAAATTTCACATACCTTATGACCCCCTTACAATGGAGATCACTAATCCAAGCTCGGATTTCGTTTTGGAATTGATCTTGACCTTCAATTTGTGAGTTTTGTGAGGATTTAGGGTTTAGTGGGGAGCTCTGTGTCGCTCCCTGTGTTTTGATCGAACTCAGCACACACACAAGTGTGTGTTTTAAGTTTAATTTATGTTTTATTATAACTAGTTTCAATTTAAACACTTTTGGTCCCTCAACTATCGTTTAGTTCTTATTTTTAGTGTTTTAATCCACTTATAAGTCACTACAAGACTTTTATCTAACTAGGTTATTTTTAATCCTAGTTAGTTCACTTGTTTGATTACCGACATTATATTTAAAATAAATGATTTACATTTTCGGGGTGTTACAAGTCCACCCCCCTTAAAAGGGTTTCGTCCTCGAAACCGGAAATACGTACCAAACAATGTCGGGTAGAGACACCGCATCTCTTCTTCGGACTCCCATGTTGTGTCCGAACCTTTTCTATGCTCCCACTTGACCTTAACTTGATTAATCTTCTTATTCCTTAAATCTTTAATCTTCCGGTCTAGAATCTCAATTGGTCTTACCGCATAATTAAGGCTATTGTCCACTTCGATACCATCATAGTGGGTATAAGCCGTCTCTTCAGCTAAGCACTTACGGAGTTGTGACACGTGAAACGTGCCGTGAATTCCGCTCAATTCTTCCGGTAACTCAAGGCGATATGCCACCTTGCCAACCCGTTCGATGATTTAAAGGGCCCAATAAATCTTGGGCTTAGTTTCCCTCTTTTTTCTGAATCGGATAACACCCTTCCATGGGGAAACTTTTAGCATAACCATGTCACCAACCTGAAATTCAATCGGTTTTCGTCTTTTGTCGGCATAAGACTTTTGTCTGTCTTAGGCCGCTTTCAAGTGGGCTCGAACCACCTCAATTTTCTCGTTAGTGGCTTGGACAACATCTTTATGGGCCAGTTCACGCGGCCCCACTTCACCCCAACACACCGGGGTTCTACATTTCCTACCATATAGCATCTCATACGGGGCCATGCCAATGCTGGCATGATAGTTGTTCTTATAAGAGAATTTTGCTAACGGTAAATACACATCCCAACTGCCCCCGAAATCAATAATACACTCTCTCAGCATGTCTTCTAATGTTTGTATCGTTCTTTCACTCTGTCCATCCGTCTGAGGATCGTATGCAGTGCTGAAAAAAAGTTTTGTTCCCATCTGTTCCTGGAAATCTAGCCAGAAGTGTGAAGTAAATTGGGTATCCCTGTCCGACACAATAGATACCGGTACCCCGTGTCGTGCCACTATCTCGTTTGTATATACCTCAGACATCTTTTCCGAAGTATAAGTCTCACGTATAGGAATAAAGTGAGCACTCTTCGTCAATCTATCCACAACCACCCATATAGCATCGAACCCTCGGCTCGTCCTAGGTAGTTTGGTCAACAGGTCCATGGTGATATGTTCCCATTTCCAAACCAGGATTTCCAATGGTTGCAGTTTTCCATATGGTTTCTGGTGTTCCGCCTTGACTTGTAAACAAGTCAAGCACTTCTCCACATACTTTACTACATCCCTCTTCATCCCGGGCCACCAATAGTTTTGCTTCAGATCGTTGTACATCTTGGTTGCACCCGGATGGATAGAATAACGGGATTTATGAGCTTCATCAAGTAGAAGCGTCTTAACACCACATGAATTTGGGACCCATATCCTTCCGAATCGAGTCTTCAACCCGTTGTTAGCATTCGCCAAATCCTTCAGCTGACCGACTATCCTTTCCTTTTTCAAGTTTTCCTCTTTTATCGTGATAAGTGGTAAAATACACATATTTTTCCCGTGTAAAATTTATAATTATTGTGTACGTTTTATTTATTTTTATTTAGTTTTAGTGTTTTATTATATTATTTTGTGTTGGGTCAGGTCCTGGTGCAAATGGAGCAAAAACGAGTAATATGGAAATGACCAGCCAGTTGGGCAGAGTAGGATGACAGTGATCGGAATAAAAATTGCCGCTATTTTATGTGAGTGGGCCGAGGCCACTATCTCTATTTTAAAGCTCGGGGGACCATTATTGCAATAAGCTGAAAGTAAAAAAATTCATTGTGATATGTATTAAAAGATGAGGGGCCAAAGTTGAATAAAAGATGAAACTTGAATTAATGTAACACATCACAACAATTCGTAGGATACTGTGATGTGTGATGAGATGATTATTATTTGAGTTGCTGACATATATTGATTGAAGGAAAATAGTGTTGACCGCATATTCTTTTAGGAGGCCCAATACATTACATTTGATGTAATAAAGTCAGCCCAAGGCACACTTTAGCAATCGCCTAAAGCCCAGATCATGGAAGGTGTATTTGTTTTAAAACTCAATACGTACTACAGGGGGAAGAGATAATATTGGTGAGAAGGCGGCAGCTTCTGGGGAGAGACATCAGAGTCGAGACGAATCTTGGGGAAGCACGAGAGCATAAGGGACGAATTTTAGAGAAGGTGTTTAGCAAAGATTCAAGGCTACGGAATCACCGGGATAGAGCGGGAGGCTTGGAGAACAAGGAATTACCGGGTTTAGTTATCCAATTCTTCTAGTTTTCTTATTTTCTTTGTTTTATCCAATGAATTCTGAATTTAAACCTTGTTTTATTATTTTTGAAACCATGATGCTTGGCTAAACGTTTAAACCGCCTAGACTACTATGAATGGATTTGAATAAAGTTTGAACCTTTTTAGTTAGTTACATGTGTTTATGGATTAATTGTGTTTTGTAAGAGGTTTGGTTTTTTAATTTGGTGTGTATGTGTACTTTAATTTGGTTAATTATTTTCAATTGCTTCGTGTGAATCTAGGTGGTTGTCTGCTACGGATTAGGTTCATGCTAGATCTTTGACCTTGTGTCTTTGACCTTTAGGGTGAATTGGCCAATAAACCTTAGAAGTGATAGTTATTAATTTGCTAGATTTCAGTATTCTACTAGTCCTTATAGCTGGAAGGTGCGGGGCTATTGGTAGGTCGTACCCAGCGAATTGCTTTAGACAGTCTTTGGAAAAAGTCGTGCCTTAGTTGCCCCGTCGGTTTATTAGTCTATCAAGTCAAGTTAAGAAACTCAAACTACCCTAGATCTATAATTGGAAAAGAGTAGGTCAATATTAGGGTACTTACACAATAATTAGATAACTGGAAGGAAGTCTAATAACCGGTAGGATTAACGGCCTAGGTAGTGCCATAAGTTTCACCTCGAGAAGGGTTGATGGGCTTAGTTGGTTTCTTAATAGGTTTAGTATCACAAGATCCCGGTTCCATAAAACATGCGGTTAACTTAATTGGTAAATTCTTAAAATCAATCCAGGATTCTAGTCTAGGTGGTCTTCATCATCATCTAAGAAAAGTCTTCATATTAGTTTGTATTAGCATAGTTCTAGTTTAGTAATTAGTTTAATAGATTTCCTTAGATTTTCAGTAACCCCCCCCCCCCCCCAAAAAAAAAAAAAAAAAACAATTAAACAGTTTAAGTTGTGTCAGTCTTAGTCTAGTCAGAGTCTAGTTAACGTAATTAGAGAGTCTCGTGGGTTCGATACTCGGACTTACTTAGGCTATACGACATTGACCGGTACACTTGCCGGTAGTGTGGTCTAGGTTTTAGAGAGTCTGTTTTTATAAATTTAAAACTTAGAGTGTCTAATTTAGGGTTAAAATTAGTTAGTTTAATTAGACCACTTTTAGCACATCATATCGCCTCAGCTTGTGCTTCTCGAATGCGTTCAAGTAAACCCGAGGTTACAACAAGCTACATTGACTGCACTCGTATTGGGACATAGTCCGTTTTCCTGCTCAAGGCATCCGCCACGACATTTACCCTTCCGGGGTGGTAATGTATTTTGCAGTCGTAATCTTTTACCGTTTCTAACCATCGCCCTTGTCGCATATTTAACTCCTTCTGATCGAAGAAGTATTTTAAACTCTTGTGGTCAGTAAATATGGTGCACTTTACCCCGTATAAATAGTGCCTCCATATTTTCAATGCAAACACCACTGCCGCCAATTCGAGATCGTGCGAGGGATATTTCTTTTCGTGTACCTTTAATTGCCTCGATGCATAAGCTATTACCTTGCCTCGTTGCATTAAAACACATCCTAGCCCCGAAAGTGACGCATCAGAATAGACTACCAATTCTTCGACTCCGTCCGACAACGTTAATACCGGATCTTGTGTTAACTTTTCTTTTAGCGTTTGGAACGCTCTTTCTTGTTCAACACCCCAAATGAATCTCTCCTCCTTCCGAGTTAATTTAGTTAACGGCGAAGCAATCTTGGAGAAATCTTGAATGAATCACCTTTAATATCTCGAAGCCCTAAGAAACTTCTTATTTCCGAAGGATTCCTCGGAGGGCTCCATTTCGACACGGCTTCTATCTTTGACGGATCTACCAATATCCCGTCGGCACTTATGATGTGGCTGAGGAATTGCACCTCTTATAACCAAAAGGCGCACTTTGAAAATTTCTCATACAACCTTTCTCGTCTGAGTGTCTCTAACACCTCCTGTAAGTGATGCGCATGCTCCGCCTCACTTTTTGAGTACACAAGAATGTCGTCGATAAATACGATTACCGACTTGTCCAACATTGGCTTGCAAACCCGGTTCATGAAGTCCATGAAAGCCGCGGGTGCATTCGTCAGCCCAAATGACATCACGAGAAACTCGTGATGTCCGTATTGCATGCGGAAAGCCGTCTTAGGTACATCCTCTTCCTTGACCTTTAATTGGTGATACCCCGATCTAAGGTCGATTTTTGAAAACCAATTCGCACCTTGTAATTGGTCAAATAAATCGTCTATTCTCGGAAGCGGGTATCGATTCTTTACCGTGAGCTTGTTTAACTCACGGTAATCGATACACATTCGCATGCGTCCATCCTTCTTTTTCACGAATAGCACCGGTGCGCCCTAAGGAGACACACTTGGCCTTATAAATCCTTTATCGACCAAGTATAGAATCTGCGACTGTCACACCCCAACCGATGGCGGAAACATCGGGGCGCGGCATTGAGCCCGAAACAGATTGTCCAGAAGTTTCCATAACAACTATAATTACCAATTATTTAAAACGTCACGTCCCATACCATGCCATAAAAAGTAATATAATTATTACAGACAAAATCCAGTCAAATTGTTCTGTTCCGACAACTCAGATTTCAAATACACACAATTCGTTTATTTGTTTCTAGACCTTTCCTAGCTTCGATTTCACAGCAAGCCAAGCAACATAACATCTTAAGCACCTGCCACATACGTTAAAGTAAAATTCAATACACATAGTGTAAAGGTGAGCATACAAGTTTAATAGATATAATAGAGTTCGAAATCGATTACGCATAACCAGCACGTACACAGTGTGAAATGAAGCACGTTAGTTATCGACATGAACCTATCGATACCAATGACTGTGGGTTGACTGCCCAAGGCAGTTCGTAATACACACTCACCACTGTGAGCCATGTAATTAGTTGTCCTTAACAACTCCTGAGTGAACAGGTGCTTAGTCCAAACTATAGTACTATCGTTGCTAAGGCAGGTAGACAACATTCCATGTGTAAACATAACAAACAAGAATTCATTAAGTCACGTATAACATGCGATAACGGTTAGCGTTAAAGTATTGCGTAGTGTGTTCGATGTGATTTCGAATAAGTAACGTATGTAACACCCAAAAGTGCGTAAAGCAAAAAAAAGGGTTCGAGTATACTCACAGCGATGATGGATTGAAGGGAGCGCTAGAGTCAGTTTAGCCTGATCAGAATGATAGCACAAACGAAAAAAGCAACGCGTAAAATGGTACCAGGTGTAAGTGGGTCGGACGACAATCCGATCGGGTGGCAATCCGATTGGGTGGCCGGTCGATCGGATGACAATCCGTTCGGGTGGTCGCCCGATCGGGTGGCCACTCGATTGGATTATCATCTCGTTTGGGATGGATGTGTTTTTGTATGATGGCTTGTCTTTTGAAGTTTTCGTTGTAGCATTTTGAAAACAGAGAAGTATCTCTGCCTTTCAGGCCGATCGATCGAACGGCGGTCCGATCGGGCGACAATCCGATTGGTAGGACACTTCAGTGAGAACAAGTTCACAGCAGTTTGTCACTCGATCGGATTGTAATCCGATCGGGTGGTTGGAACTCATTATGCGTTGAACATGTTGAAAATTGTTTAAGTGTTGAAGTCTAAACATCACATGGTCGAGTAGTAATCCGATCAGGTGGCAATCCGATCGGACGGTAATCCGTTCAATGTTCAAACCTCAAATGTTGAAATGAAAGTTAAGTGTGGGACACAAGGTGCAAGCCGATCGGGTGGCTGTCCGATCGGGTGGCTGTCCGATCGGACGGCAATCCGTCCCAGACGACCTGATCGTCTTCTTCCTTGGTTGTTCTGATAATTTGAAGTTTTCTCGAGACTGTTTGATAACGTGTCGAACAACAGAAACCTTGTCAAGACTTACTGAACCGATCGGACAGGAACCACCCTAGTCTGACCAGTTAGCTGTTCGAGACGGTGTTTCATCTTCAACCCGAAATCAGAAATCTCGTGGATAGAATCCAGATCTTAAACCAACACAACACTAAGAATGAGTAGGAGGTCAGAACTAGCTCCGATTCTATCGGTTTTAAGTGCATTGAGTGTAAAAGAGTTGGAAGAAAGTTGGAAAACCATCTTTCAATCCATTTCACCATGAATATGTTCAGATCTATGAAAGATCCTTGTTTATTCATGTGGAAATCGTTCAGATCTAAGTTGTTCTTGGTGGATTGAAGCCAAAACATGAAGTTTATATGAACACCATGATGACATCATCCTAGAACACCTCAAATCTAGTGATTTCTCGGTTAAAAGTTAAGATTCAAAAGATAGAAAGGTGTAGGAGTACGTGTAGATCAAGAAAGTACAAGATTTAGGTGGAAAACTTTCAAGGATCGCGAGAAATCTGAAGAAATAGCGGCTAGAGCGAGTTGAGAGGGAGAGAGCTGTCAACATCAAGAGATGTTGACATATGAGGGGTATTTATAGGGTTTCCATAAATGGAAAGGGGGAAAGAGGGCTGGTCGATCGGTGGTAACCCGATCGGGTGGCAGCCCGATCGAGTGGTAACCCGATCGGGTGGCAGCCCGATCGAGTGGCAACTCGATCGGGTGGCAGCTCGGTTGGCTGGCCCCTCGATTCGAGTGCATGGCGCGGCGAGTTTTTGCGGTTTCGATTCGCGTGTTGAGCTTTGCGATGTGATAGAGTTTCCTATTCAAATTACTTTTAATCCCTACTACTATATCTAACATACAATCATCCTAAATTACTTGCGTTTAGCGATTGCGATTCGATTGCGATTGCGTTTCGATTAATCACCACAACATAAACATAAATAAACATGCACAAGTAACACATAAAAGGCACACACACATAAGAACAATAACCAGAATGCGTAATTTGAGTTGCGAGTGCGTTTGCGATGCGATAAAGCGATAAATCAAGCGATAAACATCCATAAATAGCGATAAGACCTCGATTATTGACAAGTACTCCACATAATACAACTAACGTAAAGCATAAAGTAGACTATCTACAAGTCAAAGAAGTCAAAACAGGAATTGAGCAAGGAGAGTCAGATCGCAATTAGCAATCTTTTCTTCCTTTGACTTCAATCTTGACTTTGACTTTGACTTTCGAAACGCGGGGTGTTACAGCCTCCCCCTGTTTAGGGAATTTCATCCCGAAATTAGGCTTCAGCCGTAACAAACAACTGTGGGTACTTCGCTTTCATGTCGCTTTCGAGTTCCCAAGTGAACTCTGCGCCTCGTTTACCTTCCCATCGAACCTTCACAATGGGAATGCGCGAGCGTCGGAGCTGCTTGGTTTGGCGATCCATGATCTCGACAGGCTTCTCCACGAAGTGTAGTGTCTTGCTTACTTGGAGATCATCAAGTGGTACATACAAATCATTCTCAGCCAGACATTTTCTGAGGTTAGACACATGGAAAGTCGGGTGAACGTTGCTAAGTTCCTCCGGTAGTTTGAGTCTGTAGGCCACTTTTCCGATCCTTTCCAGAATCTTAAAGGGTCCAACATATCGAGGCACGAGCTTTCCTTTCTTGCCGAATCTGACCACACCCTTCCAAGGTGATACCTTTTGGAGTACATGGTCGCCAACGTCAAATTCAAGGGGCTTGTGTCATCTATCAGCGTAACTTTTCTGATGACTCCAAGCTTTCTGCAGATTATCTCGAATTTGGAGGATTTTGTCAGTCGTTTCTTGCAATAGCTCAGGACCGGTTAATTGCGAGTGCCCGATCTCGTGCCATACAATAGGCGATCGACATTTTCTTCCGTATAATGCCTAAAACAGTGCCATTTGAATGCTGGAATGATAACTGTTATTATACGAGAATTCGACTAAAGGCAGGTAAACGTCCCAATTACCACCGAAGTCCATGACACACGAACAGAGCATGTCTTCAAGGGTACGAATCGTTCTTTCAGTCTGACCGTCGGTTTGGGGATGAAAAGCGGTACTTAGATTAAGCGTAGTATCGAGAGCCGTTTGAAACGTTTCCCATAGACGCGAGGTAAACCGAGCATCACGGTCGGAGATGATGTCGTGAGGCGTCCCATGTCGACAAATGATCTCATCGGTGTAGATTCGGGCTAATCTTTCTACCTTGTAGTCTTCTCGTATTGGCAGGAAATGAGCAGATTTAGTCAAACGGTCGACGATAACTCAGATGCTGTCGTGACCTAATGACGTGCGCGGAAGTTTCGTTACGAAGTCCATAGCTATACTTTCCCATTTCCACATAGGGATCGGGGGTTGTTTAAGCAAGCTAGAGGGTCTTTGATGTTCGGCCTTGACTTTCGAGTAAGTCAGGCACTTCCCAACATAGAGAGCGATATCCCTCTTCATGCCCGGCCACCAGTACTTGTAGCGAAGGTCCTAGTACATTTTATCGGCACAGGGATGAATGGAATATCGAGATTCGTGGGCTTCGTCCATCAAAATCTGTCGTAAATCGGTCCGTTTAGGGATCCAGATTCGGTCCAGATAATGGAATATCCCATTCAACTTATTCACAAGATGGGCTCCATTGTGATAGATCCTTTCCTTCTTTAAAGTGCGCTCAGTAAAACAAGCATGTTGGGCTTCGCGGATGAGGGTTTCGAGATGATGCTGGGCTGGAATATTAGGAATGCTATGCAGATAGCTTCGTCTGCTAAGAGCGTCGGCAACGACATTTTCTTTGCCTGGGTGGTAACAAATCTCACAGTCGTAATCGTTGAGAAGTTCTACCCATCGGCGTTGACGCATATTAAGTTCCTTCTGGTTGAATATGTGTTGTAGGCTCCTATGGTCGGTGAAGACCGTACACTTTGTACCATAAAGATAGTGTCGCCAAATTTTCAACGCAAAAACAACTGCGCCTAGCTCGAGGTCATGGGTTGTATAGTTCTTCTCGTGGATCTTGAGCTGACGATACGCGTAAGCGATAACCTTGTCCCATTGCATGAGAACACAACCGAGACCAAGGTTTGAGGCATCGCAATAGACCACGAAGTCATCGTTTCCGTCGGGTAAAGCAAGGACGGGAGCATTGCAAAGCATGTTCTTAAGGGTTTGGAAGACAGACTCTTGTTCAGTTCCCCAAACAAAGGATCTGTCTTTATGCATGAGAGCGGTAAGCGGCACAGCGATTTTAGAGAAACCTTCGATAAATCGACGATAATAGCCCGCTAGTCCGAGAAAAGAACGGACTTCAGACGGGTTCTTCGGTGTAACCCAACTCTTAACACCTTGACTATTAACAATGTGACCGAGGAATTGAACCTCCTCCAGCCAAAATTCGCACTTGGAGAACTTGGCATAGAGTCGATTCCCTTGGAGTAGTTTGAGAACCAAACGTAGATGCTGCGCGTGTTCGGCTTTCGATTTTGAATAGATCAGGATATCATCGATGAACACGATGACGAAGCGGTCCAGAAATGGTTTACACACACGATTCATCAGATCCATGAAAACCGCAGGTGCGTTAGTTAAACCAAAAGGCATAACAACGAACTCATAATGGCCGTAACGGGTGCGAAAAGCGGTTTTGGGTATATCCTCCTCTTGAATGCATAACTGGTGGTAGCCTGAACGTAGGTCGATCTTCGAGAAACACGTAGCACCTTGTAGCTGATCAAACAAATCATCGATTCGAGGCAGGGGATAGCGATTCTTGATTGTTAGCTTATTCAATTCCCTGTAGTCGATACACATCCGGAACGACCCATCCTTCTTTTTGACGAAAAGGACTGGAGCGCCCCATGGAGAGGTGCTCGGGCGAATGAAGCCTTTATCAAGTAATTCCTGGAGCTGACTCGAGAGTTCACGCATTTCGGACGGAGCGAGTCGATAAGGAGCTTTAGCAACAGGGTTTGCTCCAGGAATGAGGTCGATACGAAAGTCGATATCACGACTTGGAGGTAAACCAGGAAGATCATCAGGAAACACTTGAGGAAATTCACATACAACAGGAACATCTTTCACTTCTGTCTTCCTTTTCTTTTCCTTCTCCGCTACTACAATGTTAGCCAAGAAAGCTCTGTATTCCTTGCAGAGATACTTGCTAGCTTGGACACATGACATGAGCTTGAGACCTTTCGAGGGAGTTTCACCATAAACACACAATTGGTCACCATTAGCGAGCGCGAATCGAATCATCTTATCAAAGCACACAATTTCAGCATGGTTTTCGCGAAGAAAGTCCATGCCTACTATGATGTCAAAACTTCTGAGTTGCATTGGAATAAGATCGATGGGGAAGATGTGATTGTTGAGCTCAAGAGTACAATCACGAAGAACAGAGTTGAAAGCGACGGTTCTTCCGGTGGCGACTTCAACATTGAAGGTCGAGGGGAGATGGGAGCGCTTACGATTAAGGAGCTTTTCGAACTCAAACGATACAAAACAGTTATCGGCTCTAGTATCAAACAAATATGAAGCATAAATACCATTCACGAGAAACGTACCATTGACCACATTGTTGTCAGCCTGGGCTTGGCGCACATTGATGTTGAAAGTTCTGGCGCGGGCGGCTTGTTGCTGTTGCTGCTGCTATTGTTGTTGCTGAGGCTGCTGCTGCTGGGGCTCTTGTTTCACAACCCTGTTCGGGCACATGTTCGCAAAATGGTTGGGATCACCACACACGAAGCAGACTCTGGCGTTGACCGTGGGTGCCTGAGCCGCTTGTTAGCCTTGAGGGGTTGGAAGTAGAGCTTGATGAGCAGTAGCTTGAGCTGGTGCTTGTCGAGGGCCTGTACGGAAATTAGCGATGAAGTGGCGGTACATGTTGCAATGCACACAAAATCAGCAGGCGATACCCACCGGATGATGGTAAGTACATGTCGGGCAAGCAGGGTGGGGGCAAGTGTAAGCATGCTTTGCAGGCGGTGCATAGGTAACTGGTGCTGGAGCTGATCGGTGCTGAGATTGCTGCTGAGCCAGTACGGCTTGAAGCGGGGCAACAGTGGTAGTGACAACACAGTTCTTGTTGCTGGAGCTGCTGTTGTTATTCTTCCTCTTGCGACGAGAGGACTTTGATGACTGCGGTGCGGCGGCGGCGGTGTCAGCAGTTGGTGCGGCGGTAGCTTGGTGCAGGCTCTTCGAAGCTTTATCCCAAAAACCAGCTTTGACTCGCTTGTCATTGATTTCAGTGGCAAGCAGGTAGGTTTCCCCGATTGTTGTTGGCTTTGAAGCATGCACAAAATCTGCAACACAATCCGGCAGAGCGCGGATGTACTTCTTGATCGTCATGTCAGCAGTCTTGACTTGATCAGGACAGATAATACTGAGCTGCTTGAAGCGAGCAGTTAAAGCAACGTTGTCACCATCTTTCTACTTTAGATGCCAGAATTCGTCCTCCAACTTTTGGCCCTCATGGGGAGGGCAGAACTCTTCGGGCATAACGTTCTTCAACTCATCCCATGTCAGACCATAAGTTGCGTCGTTTCCGCGTTTGTTTCTCTCGGCCGTCCACCAGTCTAAAGCGCGGGACTGGAAGACGCCGGTAGCATTCAGAGTGCGGAGATTGTCAGGACATCCACTCTGATGCAGGGTGACCTCGATTGAGTCGAACCATTGAAATAAAGCCGTAGGTCCATCTTCGCCAGTGAACTCTTTCGGTCCGCAAGCTTTGAACTGTTTGAAGCTAAAAGCAGCTTTGGGAGTAGCTTTAGGAGCTTCGGTCCTGGACTCTTCAGACGATTTGCTCACATTCTCGTATAGTTCACTCACGATCTGAGGAACTACCTTTGCCACTTGCTTAGCGACGAGAGCAGCAAGGCGTTTGTCTCTCTGTTCCTGACGAGTAACTCGGGGGTGACGGGGTCCAGATGACGACATTGTCTGCAACAGACATCGCCATAGGGCTCAATCACAGTATAATCGAATCTCACCTCACACGTCTAATACTACTAAAGCTCAGGAACACAATCACTTAAACACATAGGCACATAATCACAAATTCACATAAGCACGGAAGCACATAAGCACGTAAGGCACAGAAACACAGAAGCATATAAGCACGCAATTCACCTAGATGCACATAGAGGCAGTCAGAATACAGAAACCTATCATTCAAAGTCCGCGCGCGTTCCAGGATAGTGATTGCGATTAGCAAGCGACATAGCGAGCAACGTAGTGTAAAGTTGTTCCTCATGTAGTAGCGATTTGTTAGCGTATTGAGATAAATGTGCAGTGCGAGTTGTGTGTGTCAATCAAAGCGAAGAGCAAAAAGCGAATAAATCACCAAAAAATCGTAACACATAAACAGATAAAATCACATAAAACACATAAAATCTACATAAAATGGCATATATCAGAGTCGACAGTAGCGAGCTTAGAATCGAAACACATAAAAAAATCGAGATATAGATTGTCTGCGGCTGATAGACATCGACTATCCAAAGTGATCCGCCTCGAATTTGGGCGAATGGCACTCATTCTTCCAGTTACAGTGTGACTTCAAGTTGTTGGAGTCCGTCGAGACTTTGGTGAGAGTTTTGTAAAACATAATAGAGCGCAATAAGTCGTCAAGGTTCGGGTTTCACCCCTAACTTAACAACTTTGTTCCTGTTTTGATAAAGATAGAGACGAAAACCTGCGTTAAAGTATGGATTTCACTCCTGATTCAACGCAAATTCTCATGTTTATAGATAAAAATGTGGGTCGAACAAGTAATTTAGTCGAGAGTTTGCGATTTTCACACCTAATCTCGACCTAATCACTCGTTCATTTTCGAAAAACTAGAGTGCAGTGATTGTTTTGCGTGAGCGAGAATAGCGAGAAATAGCAAGTAAGCTTGTACAAAACCCCTACAGGGTATGCACAAGTCGGTCAGTTGGTACCTAACTATAGACTAGGTCGTTTCTAAGACATCGACCTGGACTAGGTCGAGTCTTGCCTAATTCCCTATAGATATGGCTCTGATACCAATCTGTCACACCCTAACCGATGGCGGAAACATCAGAGCGCGGCACTGAGCGAAACAGATTGTCCAAAAGTTTCCATAACTACTATAATTACCAATTATTTAAAACGTCACATCCCATACCATGCCATAAAAAGTAATATATTTATTACAGACAAAATCCAGTCAAATTGTTCTGTTCCGACAACTCAGATTTCAAATACAGACAATTCGTTTATTTGTTTCTAGACCTTTCCTAGCCTCGATTTCGCAGCAAGCCAAACAACATAACATCTTAAGCACCTGCCACATACGTTAAAGTAAAAGTCAATACACATAGTGTAAAGGTGAGCATACAAGTTTAATAGGTACAATAGAGTTCGAAATTGATTACGCATAACCAGCACGTACACAGTGTGAAATGAAGCACGTTAGTTATCGACATGAACCTATCGATACCAATGACCGTGGGTTGACTGCCCAAGGCAGTTTATAATACACACTCACCACTGTGAGCCATGTAATTAATTGTCCTTAACAACCCCTGAGTGAACAGGTGCTGAGTCCAAACTATAGTACTATCATTGCTAAGGTAGGTAGACAGCATTCCATGTTTAAACATAACAAACAAGCATTCATTAAGTCACGTATAACATGCGGTAACGGTTAGCGTTAAAGTATTGCGTAGTGTGTTCGATGTGATTTAGTATAAGTAACGTATGTAACACCCAAAAGTGCGTAAAGCAAAAAAAGGGTTCGAGTATACTCACATCGATGATGGATTGAAGGAAGCGCTAGAGTCAGTTTAGCCTGATCAGAATGATAGCACAAACGATAAGCGATGCGTAAAACGGTACAAGGTGTCAGTGGGTCGGACGGCAATCTGATCGGGTGGCCGGTCGATCGGATGACAATCCGTTCGGGTGGTTGCCCGATCGGGTGGCCACTCGATTGGATTATCATCTTGTTTGGGATGGATGTGTTTGTGTATGTGTATGATGGCTTGTATTTTGAAGTTTTCGATGTAGCATTTTGAAAGCAGAGAAGTATCTCTACCTTTCTGGCCGATCGATCGAACGGCGGTCCGATCGGGCGACAATCCGATTGGTAGGACACTTCAGTGAGAACAAGTTCACAACAGTTTGTCACTCAATCGGATTGCAATCCGATCGGGTGGCAATCCGTTGGAACTCATTATGCGTTGAACATGTTGAAAATTGTTTAAGTGTTGAAGTCTAAACATCACATGGTCGAGTAGTAATTTGATCGGGTGGCAATCCGATCGGACGGTAATCCGTTCAATGTTCAAACCTCAAATGTTGAAATGAAAGTTAAGTGTGGGACCCAAGGTGCAAGCCGATCGGGTGGCTGTCCGGTCGGGTGGCAATCCGATCGGACGGCAATCCGTCCCAGACGGCCTGATCGTCTTCTTCCTTGGTTGTTCTGATAATTTGAAGTTTTCTCGAGACTGTTTGATAACGTGTCGAACAACAGAAACCTTGTCAAGACTTAGTGACCCGATCGGACAGGAACCACCCTAGTCCGACCAGTTAACTGTTCGAGACGGTGTTTCATGTTCAACCCGAAATCAGAAATCTCGTGGATAGAATCCAGATCTTGAACCAACACAACACTAAGAATGAGTAGGAGGTCAGAACAAGCTCTGATTCTATCGGTTTTAAGTGCATTGAGTGTAAAAGAGTTGGAAGAAAGTTGGAAAACCATCTTTCAATCCTTTTCACCATGAATATGTTCAGATCTATGAAAGATCCTTGTTTATTCATGTGGAAATCGTTCAGATCTAAGTTGTTCTTGGTGGATTGAAGCCAAAACATGAAGTTCATATGAACACCATGATGACATCATCCTAGAACACCTCAAATCTAGTGATTTCACTGTTAAAAGTTAAGATTCAAAAGATAGAAAGGTGTAGGAGTGTGTGTAGATCAAGAAAGTACAAGATTTAGGTGGAAAACTTACAAGGATCGCGAGAAATCTGAAGAAATAGAGGCTGGAGCGAGTTAAGAGGGAGAGAGCTGTCAACATCAAGAGATGTTGACATATGAGGGGTATTTATAGGGTTTCCATAAATGGAAAGGGGGAAAGAGGGCTGGTCGATCGAGTGGTAACCCGATTGGGTGGCAGTTCGATCGAGTGGAAACTCGATCGGGTGGCAGCCCGATCGGGTGGCAGCTCGGTCGGCTGCCCACTCGATTCGAGTGCATGGCGCGGCGAGTTTTGCAGTTTTGGTTCGCGTGTTGAGCGTTGCGATGTGATAGAGTTTCCTATTTAAATTACTTTTGTTCCCAACTACTATATCTAACATACAATCATCCTAAATTACTTGCGTTTAGCGATTGCGATTCGATTACGATTGCGTTTCAATTAATCACCACAACATAAACATAAATAAACATGCACAAGTAACACATAAAAGGCACACACATATAAGAACATTAACCAGAACGCGTAATTCGAGTTTCGAGTACGATTGCGAGGTGATAAAGCGATAAATCAAGCGATAAACATCGATAAATAGCGATAAGACCTCGATTATTGACAAATACTCCACATAATACAACTAACGTAAAGCATAAAGTAGACTATCTACAAGTCAAAGAAGTCAAAACAGGTATTGAGCAAGGAGAGTCAGATTGCAATTAGCAATCTTTTCTTCCTTTGACTTCAATCTTGACTTTGACTTTGACTTTCGAAACACGGGGTGTTACAACGACATTAGTTCTTGTAATTCTGGTGGAGCGAGTCGGTACGACGCTTTAGCTACGGGTTTCGCGCCCGGAACCAATTCGATTCCGAACTCTACCTCCCGTTCAGGCGGTATCCTCGGCAGATCTTCCAGAAACACATCTTCGAAGTCACGTACTACCAGCACGTCTCCAATCTTCCGTGATTCTTTCTCGGGCTCATTCGCGTATATCATAAACGCTCTACATCCATGCTTCATGAGCTTGTGAGCTTTCAACATCGAACATATTATAGGATTGCCTCATTTCTCGCCATAGATTGTAACGTGTTTTCCACTCTGAGATGTTAGTTTTATCTCTTTACGGAAACACACGACTTTCGCGTGGTGCCGGGATAACCAATCCATCCCAACAACCACTTGAAATTCTCCCATCGACATCGGGATTAGATCTATCGATTATTCTTCGTCATCGATACTCAATTTACAGCCTTGACAAACATCACACACTATGAAACTCTTGTTATCCCCTATTTCAACTTCTAAGGGCACAAATAATTTTGTCAATACAAATGAAGGATGTCGAATAAATCCATGTGAAACAAAGGATTTATTCGCACCCGTATCAAATAATACACGTGCAGGAATTGAGTTTATTGTAAATATACCTGAGACCACGTCTGGTTCTGTTTTTGCTTCAGCTGCTGTTAGTTGGAAGGACCTGGCCTTCGCCTTTAAAGCTTCTGTTAGAGATTCTTTGGTGTCTTTCTTTCCAACCAAATCCGGGCATTCGGACTTTTTATGGCCTGGTTGGTAACACTTGTAGCACACAGAGACCTTTCTCGGACATAACGATGCAGTGTGTCCAGTCTTCCCACATATGGGGCACGGTTTGTCTTTGAAGCGGCACTCACCCTTGTGCCCCTTTCCACACACCTTGCAACTCAGCGATCCACCCTTCACATCCGTTTTCTTCACCAACTCAGCTGTTCGAGCCTTCTTTGTAGGGCTCGGGTTAACTTCCACCACCCTTCGTTCACCCCGTTCTGTTTTCTTTTTAAGTTCGATTTCTCTCTCCCGAGCCGTATTTATGATCTCGGTAAGCGTCTCATACTTGGAAGGGGTCATGAACTCTCGGTACTCAGCACTTAACATATTATAATAATAATATATTTTCTGCTCCTCCGTAGTCACTAACTCATCACAGAACCTCAGCTTATCCATGAATATGCCCGTGATTTTATCAATTGTTTCACCCCTTTGTCTTAATTTGATGAACTCCTCCTTGATCCTATTGATGACTGCCTTGGGACTATGATGTTTAAGGAATGGCACCTTAAACTCGTTCCATGTCATGACCCTTGCCGCTTCGGCTCCTATCTCTTTCTTTTTGTTGTCCCACCAGTCCTTGGCTTGACCCCTCAACTGACCCGTTCCGTAAGCCACAAAATCGCTTACGTTACAGTGGGTCCTTTCAAATACCCCTTCGACATCACTTAGCCATCTTTGGCATATTATCAGGTCAACCTCCCCGTTATAAATCGGCGGTTTACACGCCATAAACTCCTTATACGAGCATCCCTTACGTTCTCCGAATTTCTCTCTCATAAGGTTGACATTGTCTTCCAACCTCTTAACTCGTTCTTCGACTAACGATAACACTGTGTTTTGAATTTTGTCTATGAAACCGGATAGACTACCCTCAATTGCCTTTCCCACTTCTTCGGCAATTATCTCTTTCATTTGTTCGGTGCTTGTTGGCACCGGATCATTGTCATTCCTTTCCGTCATCTTGAAACTAAAATGTTTACATCAATCATTAAACATTTTATTTATAACATAGCTTTATTTGCTTCGGTTTAGCCAAGTTCGTAACTTGCTTTGACCGTTCTCATTTAGTGCACTTTCCGGGTTTGAGTGTGTTAACACGCTCTTCCCGTGGACATTAATTCACCTCTCTTTTTCTTACATAAGATAAGATCTACTAAAATAAATAATTAATTCTTACCGGACGATCGATCAAGCTTGAACCGAACACTTGTTGACAACCTTGAGCTTTGATTACCAACTTGTAATAACCGTCTAATATCTATTCGAATTTAATAAAAATATGCATGATTTTATATAAATTGTACTTTACTTCAACACAAGTACAAAATCAAAGTTTTAAAGTGATCACATACTAGTTAGCTACCAACTAGTTTAACATTCAAAACATGATTAGTAAATTGTTTACATCATAAACATTGTCTAAACAAAGTTAAATTAACGTGGAAGCTTCAAAAGTTCGTGTTCGGTACTTCAAAACATGCTTGATCGCCATCCGGAAAGACCCCATCATCACCTAGAGTCAAAACCACTTAAAAAGTTAGTCTTGACATTGATATAATGCATGTAAACGAGTTCTAGTATCGAATCATCAAAAATAAAATAAAAATTCAGTTTTGGCCCTGTCGCGTGTCGCGCCAGAACCCCCTCGACTTGTCGCGTGTTGCGAGGACTCCCGCGTGTCGCACCGGATCCCATGGATCCTGTCGCATGGCACGGGGGAGATAGTTTTCCAGCAGGTGCAGGTTTTTGACCTGCATTTCCTGCCAGCTCCGAAATTCACAAATTTTAACTTCAAATGGTCATAACTTTTGATCCGAAGGTCCGTTTTAGGTGATTCTTTTTCCTATACGTCTGTAATTTAATTACCGACGTGTCTATTACAATTATTATACCGAAAATTTGGTTTATGGACCGAACGACGAAAATCACTATACAATTGTTCGACCCATTATATTTACACCGATTTTTGTAGGATCGTGTACGGACCCGAAACGAGTCGATCAGAGGTGTTCTACTCAAAATGAAAGGCGGAAACAGACATAATGAGTTGAATTCAGCAAGATATCACTTTTAATTGTCATTAAAATGATCTGGAACAGTTTTACAGCAAGACGACACTTCGACAGAGCTTCGCCCTCGGAAACAAGAAGATTACAAATGATTTCGCTTGAGGGGGTATTTATAAGCATGTTATTCCGCTTGAACATGCTCAAGCGGAATTACATCTCAAGCGGAATAACTGTCTTCAAGCAGAGTTACATTGTAATTCCAAGCGGAATTACTTGATGCTCCATTCAAGCGGAATTAGCAGTTCAAGCGGAATTAAGCAGTTCAAGCGGAATTAGCCATTTGACAAGCTTTCTTGAACTTTGTGCCCTGAACAATGCAAGACTCGATACAAGAAGAAGTCGACAGACGTATGCACCAACAGACTCCCCCTCGGATGTTGACGAGTCTTAAGTGTCGAGTCTTCAACGTCTTCTGTCTTTATCAATCTGATTGTTCTCTTTGAAGTGTAAGCATCCTCAAGCTTTATCTCTTTCTCCTCTTCAGCATCAACAGACTCCCCTCAAACAATCTTATCTACTCGGATGTCTTCAGACTCCCCCTTTCGATTTGCTGGGATTGCGGCCTGGCTTTCATAGGATCAGGATTGTGATCTGGCTCTATTCTCAGGCTCAGAATCCAGGTTATCCTGCACATCCTCTACCCAAAAGTAAATTTCACAAATTTAACAATTTACAAATTTATCTATCCAAACTTCTCCTCAAAATAAACCAGAAAGATTTAGCAATTATAATTTCTGATGAACCACATGTAGGTTAATACTCAAAATATTTTCTAATTCAGACACACACTCCCCCCCATCACATGCTCATCATGTTTAGTACTTGGAATTTTGAAAATCAGTTCTCCAGCATCAGTTGTCGAAAATCTTTTTGAATTTCTCAAAAGTTTATGCTAAAACACACTAAAATCTTTTTGGATTTTTGAATAGAATGAGATGCAATAAAGAAATATTTACATACAATATTTTTGTGAGTTTGTGTAAGAGGATCATATCAGATTTTGACAAGTCACAAGTACCGTTGAGCTTAGTTACACATTAAGAATTAAACAATTCACTTAGATTGCCGATATACTGATCCGCTTAAATTCTCACACAAATTTCAACTGATTCAGGATATGAATTAGATGTATTAAGGACTTAAACTCATTCATGTGTCCCACCTCTTGAATATACTCCCGTATCCAGATCCCAATATTCAGTCTTACAGGTGAGTATACCACAGATGATATCTGTAAGGGGTTAATTGCGAAGACCGTGAGAGCTCAGGTCAGAACTTCCGTTCAGCAGAGAGATGACGGCTTCGACTTTTGGTTGGTCCCCTTTAGAGGATCTTTTTTTACAACAGCACATGATTTACATATTTTTTCAATGTTTCATCATTTTTTATGCTGAGGGTGAGCTATATTTCAAGCAAGCGTAGAGTATTCTCCGGGGACTAGGCCATTGCTTCCGCAAAATCAGAAGTCCCGGGATAATACCCCAGATATCACTGAGCATAAAGACCTAGTATCTCATAAAGAGGGACCTTTCAAACGAAATTTCAGGGGTTACCTATATATCCAAGTAGTGTTCCCCACGAAATAAGTAAGTTTGAATTTAAGTTTATATACCGAAAAAAGCTTACTAAATATGTAAAAACCTATCGGCATATCATCAGTGAGACCGTTTAATGCTATTTAATCATTACATTTCTTCAGCATACTGTAACTGTCTACTGATGTACTATCATTTCCTCTTCTTTGACACCAAAACTCATTTTTGATTTTATCATGTTTTTTTACTTTTTCAAATTTTCAAATGTTTTTGGATTTTCAGAAATTTTTACTCCCCCTAAAATTCAAACACATTTAAAAGAAATTTGAAAATAAACTATACAAGTAAATTGACAACTGATATTGAATCGCTTCAAATCGCCATTCTCTTGGCATAAACAATCAGAACTCCCCCTTTCAACAAACTATTTTCTCATAATGATTTCAAAACACTAAAGTTTGTTTTAACCAAAATGATTTTTCCGGAAAATAAGTTTCGTTGATTTTACCACTTGTAAAATTGATGAGAGAAAATCACTTTGTTTCTTTTTTTTTACAATGAAATGAACCCCATTTTTTAACCACTTGTAGAAAATCAAGTACAATTTAATGTCCCTGATTTACCACTTGTAAGTATCAAACCAATAACCACTTTGTAAGATGAAATCACTTTCGTGAATTTCTCATGAAAGATGCCGATACCTGCTTCACACGTACCAACCTGGAAGCTCCGGCAATTCATACCTGTTCAAAAACAATTTTTCAAGAATGATGCCAATTCATGCTCCGCGATTACCTACTTGGGAGCTCCGGCAAGACAGGTTTTTCAAGTAAAGAAAGTATCCACCCAAGCCTGACCAGCCTTGGGTGATCTTAACTCTTGTTCAGTAGGGTTATAAGTTGCCTTCTTTGTTGCATAAAAATCTTTAACCCCTTGAACCTTAGCCTCAACCATTTTTCCAAAAATCTTTTTCACGTTTCCATTAAATGCTTTCTCAACATCAAATTCTTTCTTTTCAGAATAGAATTGATTTGAGATTTCAACTTTACCAACATTTGATTTAAAATTTTCAGCCCTCAATGGTGGAAAATGAACATCATCCATTAGAGGTACTAAGTTTTCATTTTTTAATTCAACTTGTGGCTCGTCTAACTTTGTGGAGTTAGATTCATCGCCGAGTTTCACATCAAACTTTTTAACATCC
Source organism: Helianthus tuberosus (assembly GCA_030545235.1). Classification (NCBI taxonomy): domain Eukaryota; kingdom Viridiplantae; phylum Streptophyta; class Magnoliopsida; order Asterales; family Asteraceae; genus Helianthus; species Helianthus tuberosus. Next base: position 22,259 of record JARYGA010051257.1, read on the forward strand.
TCATGAACCTTCTTAACAACCCACACTTGGTTGTCATTTTTGGCTCTCTTTTTGTAAAAATGTGTCTTTGAACACTCACCAACTTCATATGTTGAATTTTCAAAAATTTTGAATTTTTCGGTTGGTGGTTTAATTTCCTCAACAACTTTTTCTTTGAGTTTTTTAGAGACTTCCTGTTTTGTTTTTGTTGCTTGAGAACAATTCCATGCAATGTGACCAGCTTCATTGCATTTGTAACAGGTTCTTGTCTCATTTCTTTGATTAGCTTCGTTCTTCACATTCTCTAGCTTTTTGGCAAGAAACTCTTTGTTTGATTGTTTCCAGAATGAGCTTTTTGATTCTTCTTCACAGCTTGTCCCTGAAACAAATATCATTTTTGATTTAATATCTCGAGCATATTTTTCATTTTTATAATTTTCTGGTGGAATAAATCCAAGACCTTTCTTTTTGAAATTACCGTTATGGTTTGGTTTCTTTTGAAAACCAGAACCAGAACCGTAACCTTTTTTCTTGTTTAAACGTTGTTGAAATCTTGAAGTGTATTTTTTAGGTTTTTCAGTAAGATTTATATCTTTTATTTCAGAAATATTAATTTCTGTTAGTTTGAAAACCTTTTTGATCTTTTCAAAATTAACACTTCTTATAGGAAATTCCTCATCAGAATATAATTTGTCTGAATCATTCAATGTATATGCAACTTTGAATATTTCATCATTCAAATTAGATTTTGATAATAGAAATTCTTTATTGTAAACCCGTTTAACCGACGATTTTGAACTGTTGACCGACGAACTCGAACTTTTGATGAACGAACTTGAACATCCAGACTCGGACTTTGACTCAGACTCCTCATCTGTATCTAACACTTGATCGACCACCTTTTTTATTAACTTGGACTCATGATCAGTATCAGACGATGTAAAAACGACGTCAATGTTTTCTGGTAATTCATCGGTTATATTGGACTTTAACTTTATATTGACTGCTTTTTCGACTTGCTCCTCATTTGGTTTTCTAGAAGAATACCCTTCCCAAATCGGAAGCGGACACTTGTTATAACTAACACTCTGTTTCTTACCAGTATCCTTCTTCTTTGGCTTCTCATCTTTAAATGCTTCAAAACCTGCAACAATTGGATAAATTCGATCAATGAGATAATCAGAACTAGAATAACTCTGTAATAACCATCTGATTCTTTCATTTTCTATCTTTCATTTTCCAACTCCCGCTGCAACTTTGCACATTCTTCAATGTAATGATTAATCGCCTTCTGCTTTGTCATCATCACAGCATTCATCATAGTCAACGCGTCTTCTCTTTCTGAATTAGTCTTTTGTAGACCAGTTACTGTTCTGTTTAGCACATCATACGACTCTTTTACATAATTGAGATTGAACAATAATTGTTCTTTCATCTTTTCTTGCTCACTCAGTTTCTCATCTTTTTCTGCACATTGCTTGCAAGATTCTGAACACTTTAAGCAAGGCTTGATGACTTCCACAATCTTTTCAATTTCAACGACCTTCTCAACCTCAATCACTGTTTCAGCTTCAATCACCTTCTCAGCTTTAACTTCTTCATTTTGAACAGTCTCTTCGTTTTTGTCAACACTTTCACACTTTATTTTCTTTTGTTCTTTTACTGCTCGTCTCTCCTTCAGCTTCTCCAAGCGTTCTGCAAAATAAAATTGAAAGCTTTCAGGAGATAGATGAGTTTTTGCAACATTAATATGTTTTTCTTCCTCATCATCACCACTGTCATCAGTTGGTGTTTGATCAAAATCGATTGTTTTTTCAGAACTATCATCTAAAGAACCAGAATCAGATGGTGTTTGATCAAAATCTAATGTCTTTTCAGAACTATCATCTGAAGAACCAGAATCAGATGGTGTTTGATCAAAATCTAATGTCTTTTCAGAACTATCATCTGAAGAACCAGAATCAGATGATGTTTGATAAAAAACAGTTGCTTCTTCTGAACTTTCATCGGTTGAAACAGATTCTTCTTCTTGATTCTTCTCATGAATACCAATCGCTTTCATCCATTCTGTAAACAAATCAGGTTCTTGAGCTATCTTTGTAATGAAAGCTTTAAACTCCCCATTCTCATCTACAAACTTATCCCAGCTAAATCCTGGGGCCGTTTTCTCATCGTCTTGATCAATGATTCCATAATAAGCTTTCTTGTTTGCATCTTCGATCATTTTCCCATGAGCAGTTTGTGAATCCTTTTGTTGATATGGTTGATGAGCAACTTGTTGATATATGGCTTTCCGATAGTAATCATCTTTTCCAAATGGATTCTTTGCGCCACTAGCCTCTTGATTTTTGCATTCTCTCTTGAAATGACCTTTCTCTCTGCATCGAAAACAAGTAAATTTAGATTTATCAAAACCCAAAGTAGAAACAAGTGCATCCAAGAAATCATTTCTTCCTGTAATCATTTTGAACTTTTCAGCTCTTCTCAAAACACTCGCTAGACACCATTTGATGTCCATGAGCTCCATCTCTTCAGCGTCTATTTGATCATAATCCTCTTTCGTCAACATAGGATTTCCGATCCTTCCTGCAACCAAACCTTCATAGGATTGTAACACAGTTGCAAGTAACGCCATGTGATGTTTTGCAATTTCTTCAGAAAAACTTTGACCGTCAAGAAGATTCAATGCAATGTTGCACTGTACCACACAACCATTTCCACTTTTTGAACTTTAAGAATGAAAACTTGAAGTTAAACTCTTCGGATTAACATTCGGATATGAAGAAAATCCACTGCTGCTGTTTGAATTTTGATCAACAGTTCCAGATGAGTCTCCAGCACTAAAAGCAGTTTGAATTTTCGGACTCATTTCAGTCTCTTGAACACTGCCTTTGTAATACATTTTCACATCTTGTTGACCAATCGGATTACTCATCCTCGCAATCTTTTGTTGTTCAAGATCTTGACCCTCAATTTTCTCGATGAACTGAGAAATCGTCAAACCATCATATACTCCGGTGTTCTTTAAGATCATCAAAAATGTACCCCATTCTTTTTTAGGTAAAACATCAGCTAATTTGTCGACCCATTCCTCTCGTTCTTTGGTTATGCTTAACAACGACATAGAACGCACTAAGTGGCAATATCTTTCAATCAATATCTTTGTATCTTCCCCTGGCAGACTTGTGAATAGATCAAATTCTTTCTTAAGCAATGCCTTTTTACTTTTGATCATCTTCTCACTTCCTTCAAATTTGATTTTAAGAGCATCCCAAATTGATTTTGAAGTTTTGTCATGTTGAAGCAATACAAAGATGTCTTCTTTAATAGCTTGCTGAAGTAGACTAATCATCATCTTTTCAGCTTTGTACATGTCTCGTTCTTTATCAGTGAATTCAAAGATTTCTTTCTCAACCTGCAGATCAGTACGTGGTAGTACATATTTTTTCAAAATACACTCCCAAGATCTCAAATGATTTGCTTGAACCCAGTTTTCAAACCGATCCTTCCAACCGTAATACTCCTCAATGCTCATTAGCTTCGGGGGGTTTTGCGTAGTTCTAGTCTCATTTTCCAAGTTCATGTTTTGAGCAATGGTAGCCGGAGTAGTCGGAGATGTTGCAAATGCGTTGTAAAATTCTTCACTCATGATTCGGTAAACTTTTTCACAAAACAGTCACTTTCAAACGAAATCAGGTTTTCAAGCGAAATTACTCTCCAAGCGAAATTACCTTCAAGCGGGATTACACGCACAACAACTTCAAACGGAATTAAGAATTCAAACAGTTTCAAACGGAATTCCAACTTCAAGCGAAATATACTTTCAAGCGGAATATCTAATTTCGCTTGAAAACACTACTCTTTCAAACGGAATCACAAAATTGAAACAAAATAACTAATTTCGCTTGAAACTTTCATGCGGAATTACCAATTTGAAGCGGAATCACTAAACGGAAATAGGTTTTCAAGCGGAATCACTGATTCCGTTTCAAATTTTCAAGCGGAATAGCAACTTGAAACGGAATTACCCTGATTTGAAGCGGAATCACTAATTCCGTTTGAAATTTCAAGCGGAATAAGGCACAATTTCAAACGAAATTAGGATGGCGTCAGCATATTTGATCTGAATTTCAAGCGGAATTATCAATTTTAGCAGTTTTAATTCAAATTAAGGTCCAATTTTCTCAAGGATTTGTTAAACCATTATTACGCTTATGTTGTGAAAAATTCAGGCCATTTTAACTGTTAAAATTTGTTCAATTGATAAAAGAAGGTGTAGAAGCAAGAAAATGAGATGAAATCAAGCTGAAATCTGCAGAACTCCTCCTCCTGAGCTCTGATACCACATGTAGGATCGTGTACGGACCCGAAACGAGTCGATCAGAGGTGTTCTACTCAAAATGAAAGGCGGAAACAGACATAATGAGTTGAATTCAGCAAGATATCACTTTTAATTGTCATTTATATTGATCTGGAACAGTTTTACAGCAAGACGACACTTCGACAGAGCTTCGCCGTCGGAAACAAGAAGATTACAAATGATTTCGCTTGAGGGGGTATTTATAGGCATGTTATTCCGCTTGAACATGCTCAAGCGGAATAACTATCTTCAAGCGGAATTACATTGTAATTCCAAGCGGAATTACTTGATGCTCCATTCAAGCGGAATTAGCAGTTCAAGCGGAATTAAGCAGTTCAAGCGGAATTAGCCATTTGACAAGTTTTCTTGAACTTTGTGCCCTGAACAATGCAAGACTCGATACAAGATGAAGTCGACAGACGTATGCACCAACAATTTTGCTATCATTGCAATAGTAACCATAAGGCGCTTTTACCCAACATCCGGGGCTTAATATCACCGGCATTTCATTCCCAATCTTATGGCTTCATGCTCTTGTGATTATCAATGCCAAATGCTAACTATCAAACATTAACACTACTTATTACACAATTATTTGACCCGTTTGGATCATTTATGGGATCCTCCATTATAATGACTACCAAACGGTTCCTAGTCGATTCTTAACCTATTAACTCAATTAGTGAACATCGTCACCTCAATCAACACAACTTTTATTCTAAAACACAACTATGCATGTTCTAATATCAAATTTACTTAATGTAACGAATCGAGTTACATACCTTCAAAGCACACCTTTCAAACGCGCGTCACCACCGGCTTGTCCACTAGATGCTCCGGTTTCCTTTCCTATAGAGTTCAACCATAGCATGTTTAGAACTCTTTTCTTAACATATATTGCATAGTTTGCCGAAACATTACAAATATGCGTTTTAACTTGAATTTCAGTTTTAAGCCTTCTTTGAGGCATTTTTACAAACACTTTAAGGGCAGGATTCTACACAATTCATTATCAAGTTCGTGACTTGTTATGTGGCCAAAATTAACATCAATCGGACAATCTCATATAAATTTCAACATCAATAAATCTAAAATCACTTCATAAATATCAAATTACACTAGAACTACAACCAAAATCCTAGTGTTTATCAAGTTCCACAAAACCCACTTATCACCTTCAATGGTGTTCATGGAATTTACTAGAATTAAGCATGATTTCAACATATACTTGTCTAGGGTTTACTCCTAGACACTATAATGTTCCTATTTCATCCATATAACAATCATGCATCAACAAATTTCGAATTCCCTAAGTTCATCAGAATTTCAAGTAGAGATTTCCTATCAAATTTCACATACCTTATGACCCGCTTACAATGGAGATCACTAATCCAAGCTCGGATTTCGTTTTGGAATTGATCTTGACCTTCAATTTGTGAGTTTTGTGAGGATTTAGGGTTTGATGGGGAGCTCTTTGTCGCCCCCTGTGTTTTGATCGAACTCAGCACACACACAAGTGTGTGTTTTAAGTTTAATTTATGTTTTATTATAACTAGTTTCAATTTAAACACTTTTGGTCCCTCAACTATCGTTTAGTTCTTATTTTTAGTGTTTTAATCCACTTATAAGTCACTACAAGACTTTTATCTAACTAGGTTATTTTTAATCCTAGTTCGTTCACTTGTTTATTTACCGACATTATATTTAAAATAAATGATTTACATTTTCTGGGTGTTACACATCTAAACTGATGAGGCAACATTAGACATGTTAAGGCATATAATACTTGTCATAGGACTAGTTAGGCGGTCCGAACGCGTTTTACGCGAACGACTCGTTAAAGTAGCGTAGACTACCTTAACGAGTCGTAATGGGTCGTAAGCACTTAGGTTAGGTTCTATTTTAGAATGTAGGCTTTGTTAAACCATATTACATGAGTTCCTATACTCATTTGGTTTACGAAACCTCATTTTATCCGATCTTCCGATTTAGGTCTGGTTTATTAACGTAGTTACCTATATTAGGTGCCGATTGATTCCGTGATCCCTCTAGCATTGTTTGGTTGTTTTTCAAAGACTATTGAGCTATATCAAGTGAGTACATAGTCCCCTCTTTTACTGTTTTCAAATATTTTGGGGTGATACACATGTGCCTACTTGTTACTTTCATGCTTTCATGACATAATCTTGCTATGTTCACTAGTACGCATATAGTACATGATTTCATTCATGCTTTGCTATGTATGTTGATTTAGCATGCTAGCACATTGATTTCATAAACACATTTGTTTCATATGTTTATTTCAACATATGTACACATTGATTTACATCATATTTATGCTATGTATGTTCATTTAGCATACTTAGTACATTGTTTACACATAACATGCTCACATTTGGTATGACATTTGGTTTGTTTAACAGGACAAAAATACGTTCATTAACATTGATCACGCCGCTCGGTAGTAAGTAGTGGTACCATAGGAATTGAGAACTCCCGTTTCGGGCTTCCTAGGTTTGTTTGGAAGTAGGAAATGACTAAATCCGATATACATAAATTTTGATAAACCTTTAATTTGTTTAAGGGTTTATCTCCATAATCGCAAGGCTTGAATGTATGCGTTTTAACATTACCACATAAGTGCTTGTATTAGTAAAGCATGGATTTTGCAAAACATAACTTTCGACTTAAAACTATGATTTATATCAAAAACATTGTTTTGTACATTTTTACCTATGGGGTTGAGTACTTCTATTATTCACCATACATTTCATTTGATTATACATAAACATTATACATATGTTTTGAGTAGTCACTTTTTACTTACCTTACATAACATTTGATTATACAAGACATGATTTACATTCGACATTAGACATTGCTTACATATAATCATTTTGACATTTATTTAATCAAGACAATTTGGTGGTTATTTGATAAGTGATTTACATAACGACGCGACGTGTAATATGAAAAAAGCATGGTGGATACGCCGCTGGTACTTCCTATATATAAGTGCTTTTATGATATTACATATCGTGGCGTTATTTAAATTATTTCAACAAAACATGATATATCATATTCAAACAACATATTTTCACAAGATACTGTTTTATAAACGACATAACTTTTACAAATTTATTGTTACTTGGTTATTTATTTAACCAAGCAGTATTCTTTTATATATCATATGATTTCATTATCGCTTTTTGAATGATTTATAAAAGAAAACATTTTCCTAAGATTCATGACTAACTTTTTGTTAAACATTTCATTCAACTACAAGTCATGAATCCTTAATCAATAAACCTATGTATCTCACATGCATTTTTATGCTGACGTACCTATTTTCACATGTGTTTTCAGGAGCTGATGCATAGGATTGGTCAAGATACACTTAGGCGGACTTGGGCCTTAGTGACATAAAATGAAGCAAGAATATTTTAATTATCTTATGTACTCTTTGTTTTCTTTGTTTTAAGACAATCTAACCACTTTGTTAATAAATAAAACGAAACTTAAAATACCATGGTTGTGAAACAATAATTCTGCCACTCCACTCCCCGACGTTTCCTCCGCGGTTTGTTGTTTTACGCGGTCGGGGTGTGACAGAAGAGTTGGTATCAGAGCCAATGGTTATAGGGAATTAGGTTATTAGTAATGCTTTGACCTAGACTATAACTTTTCTAGGACCCTAACACAAGTTGTCTTGTGTTTAGATCTTAAAACATTACCATCGCCTATCTTTAGGAGATTACCAAAACAAGAACACAATTTTCCAAAACGATTTTTGAAAATCAATCATCTATTCTTAGATGATTTGTTATAAGGTTTTGAACCCTCTATGTTTTCAAAATCTCGTCAAAGTTTGGGTCTAAATAATGTGAACACGTGCAATCTAGAAGGGTGGGTGCCTGTACCTCGAGTTTTCTGTCTAGGCTAGAGTGTTCGTACAAATCCACATAATCAGACCAGTCACTCTTACCTGGGAACTCTTGGGGTGAGTGTCCACTTATAGGCTAAAGCATGTCTTCGCGATACATTATTACGACCCATTTACTTTGATTAGTCACTGTGTGTCGTTTGTTTGCTTTGTGGTATGAATGAATGACCACCATCCATGCTTTTGTCGATATTTGTATCATCTCATTTTTTCATCTAATCATCTTGTGACAACTGGCACAAACCGGTAATTTCCGTACACTATAATTATTGCTTAATGACTGCAATTATGAGTTTAAGTGTCAGCAATGTCTGAACACATGATTAAACAAGTGAATTCATGCATGTTGTATACTACAAAATATTGCGTTATGCATAAACGAGAGCGTTGCGTCAAAAATAATAGTAAACTCACCGGTAAGACACACTGTGTCGACTGTACTGCAGAAAGCAGTTAGACATCAGAATTGAGTCCTAGGTGTAGGTCCGACGACAAAAGCACATTAAAACCCAAGAGTACATACAAGGGTTTAATTATTATACGTTGCGAAAGCAAAAATAAGCACTAAAAAGCACCCGAAACGCACTTTAAGTGCAGAATTTATAAAAATTCAGCAATAATCAGCACTTAAGCATATAAATATTATGCAGAAATGTCGTTTTATTATCCAGAATATTTCCCTAAGTGTTGGGAGTTGAAAGAGTACAAGAAAGGTACTTAAACGACACTAAAAAGTGTAATTTAGCACTTTAACGAATCGGTATGTAACCGAACAACCGGACTATGCCCGGAACATGAAAATATTATTATTTTCATTATGTATCTTTCTCTGAGCCAGTTAGGGTCCCCGTGTACCCTAACACCCATTGTAACACACTATACACAAGTAACTAAGTTAAACACTCAACTAACTTGGTTTAAGCTAACTATATCCTAATTACTAGTTTGGATCGAACTACCCCTCCCCATTTCCCATAACCGGCCCCTAACTAGGGGAACACACTAGTACAAACCAAGATTATTATAATTGTAATTGTTTAGCATCTTGGGGACATGAAACCCAAGGGGTAATAGCACTTAATCTTCCTATAAATACTAGAGCTCACATAACAAAACTATCACTTCACAAAACTCAACAAAATCTTTCTCTCTTGCTCCCTCTAACCTTCGGCCGAACACCACCCTCACCACCATCATACTTTCGGCCCTTGATCACTACATTCCATCATCATACAAGCTTCACAAGTCACGTATTAGGAGCCTCGGAGCAAGCGGAACACGAAGGACCTCTACCGTTAGCTTTTATCCACCCACTTTTCGCCAAGATTCTTCCCTAGCCTTGAGCTAGAGGTATATCATTTAAAACTTGTTTTTACACTCATCTAAAGTGGTTAAAAGGAATATTGTCGGTTGAATCTCGTTAAAATGAAAGATGATGATTAAAGTCTACTAAAAACACTTAAAGTGGTGGTTAATAGCATATAACTTGTGTAAAAGTCGTAGGACTTGAAATATGTGATTATTGAGACCCGATCTATGATGTGGTAGCTCGGATCTCCGTTTAACCCGACTTTGTAAGATCATGTACCTTCACATAAGCTCGTTTTTGAAAGATACAAGGGTTAAAAGGTGAAACTCTACCACACAAGATACATGAACTTGTGTAGAAATATTTTACTTGTGTAAAAGTAATTTAACTTGTACAATAGAGTTTAAAACTAGCAGATCTACGTATCTGCAAGTGGTATTTTTGAAGAACCACACTTTAAAGAAATCACATGTTCTAAACCGGGTCTTACACAAACAAAAGTGGTTTTTGTGAACAAACAAGTGTATGGATACTTGTGTAACAAGGGTTGTAACAAAGAAATAATTTTCGTAAAAACCGACTAGAAGTTGTAAAACTTCATACTCTTTAAAAATAAAGTTTTTAAGAAGTTAAACTTATTTTTAAAGATAACAAGACTTACTAAATGTGCTAGTAAGTTACTACACATTTTTGTAAATATGCAAGTTCATGAAATTAGTGATTATTGTTGACGATTATTGTTGATAATTGTTGTTGCTGATTGTTGATGATTGATGATGATTTAAAAGAAAATAAACACACGTTTTGAAAACGTGGGAAACCTCCATTTTTAGGGGAAACTCTGTCAAAATTTTTATAAATTTTGACACTTAGAAAAATATAAGTTTTTGAGAAACTTATTCCCTAAAAATGTGTTTAAAAGCATTAACAAGGTTTCCCTAACTTTTGATGATAAGAAATGGTGATTTCTTGAAGAATAAAAATGGATAATAAGTATATATTTTTGAGAGAAAAATATATTAATTTATCACCAAATTTTGTGCTACGTGTATATAGTATGTGTTATACGTGCTAGTGTATTAAGACTTAAAAATACACTGATTACTCATGAGGAGTAGAAATATAAAAATACACATACAACATACAAGATACATAATTCGGGTGCAAAGTGCAAAACATAAAAGACTTATATTTATTTTTGGAGAAAATAATATAAGTAAGATGCGTAGTTAAAAATATAAGAATATTTTTAACACGAAAATATACACAAAAGAGAGTGACTGTACTTGTGCGACGCAAGTCTAGTGACTAACGATAAGAAAACGCGTATAGGTTACGACGTTAAGTAAGCAAATCCGGTGGAGTTTACGACGCTAGGAACGCAAAGTTGTGAGTTCATGCTCCCCCTTTTCTCTTTAACTGTTTTCAGTTTTTATAACTTCGGGGGTGAAATACATGTACAAAAGTACAATATTTTATAAATGGTATGATATAAATACAAGAAGTACACTTGGTGAGAACGAGAACCAAGTGTGACGAAATATATGAATATGAGAAGCGCATTTGGTGAGACGAGAACCAAGTATAAGGCGCTATGAGAAATGATAACAAGAAACGCGCTTGGTGAGAACGAGAACCAAGTAGGAGGCGTTATGAGAAATAGTGTCACGAATAGGGTTCAGAAGCACCATTAATCAACGTATACATTCAGACCGCAGAACAAAAGGTTAGATCTAACAGGTGCCTGGCAGCCTCACACTCGGTCAGGGCGAGAATCGAGTGGTGCTTTTGTGTCTCAGAATATACCAATTAAATGCCTTAGGTTTGGTAGCTTCCTATGACGTGTCGCATGTTAATGGCTTTGCAACCCATTAACACTCTGATAATTACAGAAATACTGTATTTACATAAAATTCATACCATACAAGAATTGATAAGAAACTTGAAGTACGTGGGGTACTCAAGAGAATTGATATATAACTTGAAGTACGTGGGGTACTCAAGAAGATTGATAAATAACTTGAAGTACGTGGGGTACTCAAGAAGAAATTGAATTATACATAAGTACGTGATGTACACATGAAACTGGATTTATGAAAACTCGATTTACTCACAAACTATGTTTTCATACAAAGTATACAAACATGAAATACAAAACTGCATGAATTCACACCAACATTATGTTGACGTTTTTCCAAAAACTCACATGTATTCCAGGTAACTAGGATGGATGTGCGCGTGGTCTTGCTTATGCTCGTGGATGTCGCTTGTGTTTAACTTTAAATAAAGTTGTAAACTTTTGAGACAATGTCTTTATGCTGTCTAGCGATGTAAACGCTAACGTATGTTTTCAAATTATGGTATTTGAATTTTATTTTACGAGCATGTAGCATGTTTACTCTTCGTATGCAATGAGAACCTTTCATGATCACACCTCGTGCTTCCGCCGCAGAAAGGGGTGTGACAGATTGGTATCAGAGCTGCGATTGTAGTGAACCAGGATTCCTTCTCGAGTCTAGTCTACAATCTCTAGGATCCATTCACGAAAACAATTTTCAAAGAGTTTTCATTGCATAAAACGTCCCGCGACATCCACTACCTGAAACTGACTACATGAGTCTAGAAAAGACACTACGAGACTTAGAGTGCACTTGAGTAGCACTTGTCGTTGACTAGAAATTACTTGCAATTATGTGTGATAATTAGCATATACTAGAGGTAGAATGTCACAAGTATACGTGACTTTACCTGAAAGCGATGGCCTATCTGAAGGAAGAATTACGAGGATGGAACGAACTGTGCGGACAGTGCAAGGGGTTACGTAATTATGGATGCATACATAATTATGGAATTCAGTGCACAGAAATCACAGCAAGTCTTGTCACGTATAGATTCCCTCAGTGCAAGCCTACTAAGTACTCTGCTAGAGTAATGATTGTTTGATGTCACTTATGTGGTATATATACCTGTGAATATATATGATACTACCGTTTAGTGTGACGATATCAAACAGAATGCCTAACCCTGCTGTGTTATGTTCTGTCAGAACATGGCACCCAGGAAAACTGTGAATGCTCGCAATGACGATCTACTTCCTCCTCCCCCACTGCCCAGAACTGCTGAAGAGCTGAACGCTTTGCTAGAGGAAAGGATCTCCGCTGCTATCGCCCAGTACGAGGCGAACCGAACTCAAGACAGTGGAGGACCAAGCAACGCTAGGCGTAATGGGGATGGACATTCGTCTGGAGGCAATGCAGCTCAAGGTAACCTTGAGACACTATACTAAGCATGAGGAAATTTATGAACGGTCTTTGTTTCATTATTTCTTCGATTGCTCACATGTGAATTGGTTGAATCAATTCCAGGCTGCACTTTCAAGCAGTTCCTCGACTGCAAGCCGATGAACTATGACGGCACAGGAGGTGCAGTAGCATTTGTGCGCTGGACGGAAAAGACTGAAGCTACTTTCCGCATGAGCAAGTGTACCGCGGATCAACAAGTCACTTTTGCTACTGGGTTATTCGTCGATGAAGCTCTGACTTGGTGGAACCTGCAAGCCCAAACCTTGGGTGATGATGCCGCTTATGGCCTAACTTGGGATGCACTAAAGGAAAGAATGAGAGAGAAGTACTGCTCTCGTGCCGAACTCCAAAGGCTGGAGACAGAGTTCTGGCACTTAACTATGGAAGGTGCTGACATCAATGGTTACACTCGAAGGTTTCACGATCTGTCCAGAGTGCTTCCCTACATGGTGACTCCTGAATTTAAGCGTGTGGAACGCTACATTTGGGGACTGGCCTCAGAGTTTCGTGGCATGGTGACGTCGGCCAAACCACAAACAATCACCGAGGCTGTAACTCTGGCTGTCAGCCTTACTGAAGATTGTGTTCGTATGAAGAAGCTCTCACTGAACCCAACAGAAAGTGCCGAGACGCATGCTGAGTCGTCTGGCAACAAGAAAAGAAAACATGCAAACTTGAATCAAGCAACTCGTAACAACAAGGGTTTCAACAAGAAGCGCGACACTAATCCGCCTCAGGAGACGAAAACCCATACAACCAAAGCATACCAAGGCTCCATGCCTAGATGCCAAAAATGTAAGTATCATCATGATGTAGCTTGTCACATTCCAAGGTGCGACAAATGTGGTAAATTGGGTCATCAAACAGAAGACTGTTGGGGAAAAGGAAAGAATCGAAATGGAAACGGTGCTGGTAACAAGAATGGTAACGGGAAGGGGCAGAACCAAGGATGCTTCAAGTGTGGAAGCAATGATCATTTCATGAAGAACTGCCCAGAAAGAAACAACGCTCCGGTTTGAGCATTTGTGATTGGAGCAAGAGACGCACGCGAGGACCCTAACGTGGTCACCGGTACGTTTCTCATTAACAATCACTTTGCATCCATACTATTTGACACTGGCGCCGATTATAGCTTCATGTCTGTGGAATTTAAACGCATACTCGGAATAGAATCTAGTAGATTAGAAATTCATTATTCCATAGAACTAGCCAATGGCAAACTTGTTGAATCGGGCGAAGTTGTTAGAGGCTGCACACTGGAACTTGGCGAACGAAATTTTAGCATCGATCTCTTACCTATTCAATTGGGTAGCTTCGATGTAGTGGTCGGAATGGACTGGTTGTCCAAGAACAGAGCTGAAGTTATCTGTCATGAGAAAATCATTCGCATCCCTCTAGCGAATGATGAAACTCTCATTGTACATGGGGAAAAACGAGACGTGCCTCTTCGAATCATCAGCTGTATGAAGGCACAGAAGTGCTTGAGGAAAGGATGTGTCGCTTTCCTAGCACACGTTATAGACAAGAAGGCTGTGGAGCCAAAACTCGAAGACATTCCTGTGGTGAATGAATTTCCTGATGTATTCCCCGAAGATCTGCCAGGACTACCTCCGCAACGACAAGTCGAATTCCGTATAGACTTGGTTCCAGGAGCTGCTCCTGTAGCCAAGGCACCCTATCGACTTGCACCATCCGAAATGCAAGAATTATCTACACAACTTCAGGAGTTGTTGGATAAAGGATTCATAAGGCCAAGCTTCTCACCCTGGGGAGCTCCAGTATTGTTCGTGAAGAAGAAGGATGGAACACTGCGGATGTGTATCGATTACAGGGAACTGAACAAGCTCACGATCAAGAATCGGTATCCACTACCGAGGATTGATGACTTATTTGATCAACTGCAAGGATCAAGCTACTATTCCAAGATCGACCTTCGGTCTGGATACCATCAACTGAAAATCCAAGATGAAAGCGTGCCAAAGACTGCATTCAGAACGCGATATGGGCACTACGAATTTCTGGTAATGCCGTTTGGGCTGACGAATGCACCAGCGGTCTTTATGGATCTGATGAACCGCGTATGCAAACCATATCTCGATAAATTCGTGATTGTATTTATCGATGATATCCTGATTTACTCGCGAACGAAGGAAGAGCACGAGCAATATCTCAGGACCATCTTGGAACTACTGAAGAAAGAGAAGCTTTATGCAAAGTTCTCGAAATGCGAATTCTGGATTCGCGAAGTACAATTTCTTGGTCACGTGGTGAATGAGAAAGGCATCCATGTAGACCCTTCCAAGATTGAAGCAATAAAGAATTGGGAAGCTCCCAAGACCCCAACTGAAGTTCGTCAATTTTTGGGCTTAGCGGGCTACTATCGGCGATTCATTGAGAACTTCTCGAAGATAGCTCAACCGCTAACGACCCTGACTCAGAAAGACAAGAAGTACGACTGGGGTCACAAACAAGAAGAAGCCTTTCAGCTACTTAAGAACAAGCTCTGCGATGCACCGATACTATCATTACCCGAAGGCACTGAAGACTTCGTGGTATACTGTGACGCCTCACGGCAAGGCTTGGGTTGTGTGCTAATGCAACGCCAGAAAGTCATCGCTTACGCTTCAAGACAACTGAAGGTTCATGAGAGAAATTATACCACTCACGACCTAGAACTGGGTGCAGTGGTATTCGCCTTGAAGATTTGGCGACATTATTTATATGGTACTCGATGTACAATCTTCACAGATCACAAAAGCTTACAACACATATTTGATCAGAAGGAATTGAATATGCGCCAGCGACGTTGGGTCGAGCTGCTGAATGATTATGACTGTGAGATTAAGTACCATCCTGGAAAGGCAAACGTTGTAGCAGACGCGTTGAGCCGAAAAGAAAGGGTTAAGACCCTAAGAGTTCGAGCATTGGAAATGACGATTCGAACGAACCTCACTGCACGCATTCGAGATGCACAACAAGAAGCTCTTAAAGAAGAGAACCGTAAAGCTGAATACCTCCGGGGTACATTGAAATACATGGTGCCAAATGAAGAGGGAGCCTTATACTTCAAGAAGCGTATTTGGGTTCCACTCTATGGTGGCATACGAGAAGTCATCCTTAATGAAGCCCACAAATCGAGATATTCGATCCACCCAGGATCGGACAAAATGTATCAAGACTTGAAAGAGTACTACTGGTGGCCGAGACTCAAAAGCGACGTTGCTGTCTATGTTGGAAAATGCCTAACCTGTGCAAAGGTTAAGGCCGAATATCAGAAACCGTCCGGCCTACTACAACAACCAGAGATTCCCGTATGGAAGTGGGAACAAGTCTCGATGGACTTCATAACGAAATTACCCAGGACCCCGAGAGGGCACGATATGATATGGGTAATAGTTGATCGATTAACGAAGTCTGCGCATTTCCTACCAATCCGAGAGAAGGATAGCACTGGAAAGCTTGCAGAAATATACTTAAGAGAAATTGTGGCACGTCATGGAGTGCCAATCTCTATCATTTCAGACAGAGATGGACGCTTTGTCTCAAGAATCTGGCAATCATTTCAGGAAGCCTTTGGATCTCAGTTAGATCTGAGCACGGCATTCCATCCGCAAACAGACGGCCAGAGCGAGCGGACAATACAAACGTTAGAAGATATGCTTCGCGCATGTGTCATGGATCTAGGCGGCAGCTGGGATACTCATCTACCTTTAGTTGAGTTTTCCTACAATAACAGTTATCATACGAGCATAAAAGCCGCGCCGTTCGAAGCTCTGTATGGCCGCAAATGCCGATCGCCCTTATGTTGGGCAGATGCCGGAGATAAACGTATGGTTGGTCCTGAACTTGTACAAGAGACAACCGACAAGATTGCGCAGATCCGAGAGCGCATTAGGGCGGCTCGAGAGCGACAAAAGAGCTACGCCGATCCAAATAGAAAATCGGTAGATTTCAAGGTGGGAGACAAAGTGTTGTTAAAAGTCTCACCATGGAAGGGCGTAGTCAGATTTGGAAAGCGTGGAAAGTTGAATCCACGATACATCGGACCATTCAGAATATTGAGAAGAATTGGTACCGTGGCATACAAGTTGGAGTTACCGGCAGAACTTAATGGAGTACATGATACGTTTCATGTATCCAACCTGAAGAAGAGTCCAACGCAAGAAAACGTGACCATCCCGTTGGATGAAGTGCATATTGATGAAGCCCTCCGATTTACAGAAAAACCCGTTGAGGTTACTGACTGGAAAGTCAACAAGACCAGGAGGAGCAGTGTGAAACTTGTTAAAGTACGTTGGAGCTCTAAGCACGGACCCGAGTACACATGGGAACGTGAAGACCAGTTCAAGAAAAAGTATCCCCACCTATTCAAGAAGACTCCGGCGAGAGTTAGTTCAGTCTGAATTTCGGGACGAAATTCTTTTAACGGGGGGAGACTGTGACAACTGGCACAAACCGGTAATTTCCGTACACTATAATTATTGCTTAATGACTGCAATTATGAGTTTAAGTGTCAGCAATGTCTGAACACATGATTAAACAAGTGAATTCATGCATGTTGTATACTACAAAATATTGCGTTATGCATAAACGAGAGCGTTGCGTCAAAAATAATAGTAAACTCACCGGTAAGACACACTGTGTCGACTGTACTGCAGAAAGCAGTTAGACATCAGAATTGAGGCCTAGGTGTAGGTCCGACGACAAAAGCACATTAAAACCCAAGAGTACATACAAGGGTTTAATTATTATACGTTGCGAAAGCAAAAATAAGCACTAAAAAGCACCCGAAACGCACTTTAAGTGCAGAATTTATAAAAATTCAGCAATAATCAGCACTTAAGCATATAAATATTATGCAGAAATGTCGTTTTATTATCCAGAATATTTCCCTAAGTGTTGGGAGTTGAAAGAGTACAAGAAAGGTACTTAAACGACACTAAAAAGTGTAATTTAGCACTTTAACGAATCGGTATGTAACCGAACAACCGGACTATGCCCGGAACATGAAAATATTATTATTTTCATTATGTATCTTTCTCTGAGCCAGTTAGGGTCCCCGTGTACCCTAACACCCATTGTAACACACTATACACAAGTAACTAAGTTAAACACTCAACTAACTTGGTTTAAGCTAACTATATCCTAATTACTAGTTTGGATCGAACTACCCCTCCCCATTTCCCATAACCGGCCCCTAACTAGGGGAACACACTAGTACAAACCAAGATTATTATAATTGTAATTGTTTAGCATCTTGGGGACATGAAACCCAAGGGGTAATAGCACTTAATCTTCCTATAAATACTAGAGCTCACATAACAAAACTATCACTTCACAAAACTCAACAAAATCTTTCTCTCTTGCTCCCTCTAACCTTCGGCCGAACACCACCCTCACCACCATCATACTTTCGGCCCTTGATCACTACATTCCATCATCATACAAGCTTCACAAGTCACGTATTAGGAGCCTCGGAGCAAGCGGAACACGAAGGACCTCTACCGTTAGCTTTTATCCACCCACTTTTCGCCAAGATTCTTCCCTAGCCTTGAGCTAGAGGTATATCATTTAAAACTTGTTTTTACACTCATCTAAAGTGGTTAAAAGGAATATTGTCGGTTGAATCTCGTTAAAATGAAAGATGATGATTAAAGTCTACTAAAAACACTTAAAGTGGTGGTTAATAGCATATAACTTGTGTAAAAGTCGTAGGACTTGAAATATGTGATTATTGAGACCCGATCTATGATGTGGTAGCTCGGATCTCCGTTTAACCCGACTTTGTAAGATCATGTACCTTCACATAAGCTCGTTTTTGAAAGATACAAGGGTTAAAAGGTGAAACTCTACCACACAAGATACATGAACTTGTGTAGAAATATTTTACTTGTGTAAAAGTAATTTAACTTGTACAATAGAGTTTAAAACTAGCAGATCTACGTATCTGCAAGTGGTATTTTTGAAGAACCACACTTTAAAGAAATCACATGTTCTAAACCGGGTCTTACACAAACAAAAGTGGTGTTTGTGAACAAACAAGTGTATGGATACTTGTGTAACAAGGGTTGTAACAAAGAAATAATTTTCGTAAAAACCGACTAGAAGTTGTAAAACTTCATACTCTTTAAAAATAAAGTTTTTAAGAAGTTAAACTTATTTTTAAAGATAACAAGACTTACTAAATGTGCTAGTAAGTTACTACACATTTTTGTAAATATGCAAGTTCATGAAATTAGTGATTATTGTTGACGATTATTGTTGATAATTGTTGTTGCTGATTGTTGATGATTGATGATGATTTAAAAGAAAATAAACACACGTTTTGAAAACGTGGGAAACCTCCATTTTTAGGGGAAACTCTGTCAAAATTTTTATAAATTTTGACACTTAGAAAAATATAAGTTTTTGAGAAACTTATTCCCTAAAAATGTGTTTAAAAGCATTAACAAGGTTTCCCTAACTTTTGATGATAAGAAATGGTGATTTCTTGAAGAATAAAAATGGATAATAAGTATATATTTTTGAGAGAAAAATATATTAATTTATCACCAAATTTTGTGCTACGTGTATATAGTATGTGTTATACGTGCTAGTGTATTAAGACTTAAAAATACACTGATTACTCATGAAGAGTAGAAATATAAAAATACACATACAACATACAAGATACATAATTCGGGTGCAAAGTGCAAAACATAAAAGACTTATATTTATTTTTGGAGAAAATAATATAAGTAAGATGCGTAGTTAAAAATATAAGAATATTTTTAACACGAAAATATACACAAAAGAGAGTGACTGTACTTGTGCGACGCAAGTCTAGTGACTAACGATAAGAAAACGCGTATAGGTTACGACGTTAAGTAAGCAAATCCGGTGGAGTTTACGACGCTAGGAACGCAAAGTTGTGAGTTCATGCTCCCCCTTTTCTCTTTAACTGTTTTCAGTTTTTATAACTTCGGGGGT
Source organism: Helianthus tuberosus (assembly GCA_030545235.1). Classification (NCBI taxonomy): domain Eukaryota; kingdom Viridiplantae; phylum Streptophyta; class Magnoliopsida; order Asterales; family Asteraceae; genus Helianthus; species Helianthus tuberosus. The sequence goes on from JARYGA010051257.1 coordinate 42,121, forward strand.
GAAATACATGTACAAAAGTACAATATTTTATAAATGGTATGATATAAATACAAGAAGTACACTTGGTGAGAACGAGAACCAAGTGTGACGAAATATATGAATATGAGAAGCGCATTTGGTGAGACGAGAACCAAGTATAAGGCGCTATGAGAAATGATAACAAGAAACGCGCTTGGTGAGAACGAGAACCAAGTAGGAGGCGTTATGAGAAATAGTGTCACGAATAGGGTTCAGAAGCACCATTAATCAACGTATACATTCAGACCGCAGAACAAAAGGTTAGATCTAACAGGTGCCTGGCAGCCTCACACTCGGTCAGGGCGAGAATCGAGTGGTGCTTTTGTGTCTCAGAATATACCAATTAAATGCCTTAGGTTTGGTAGCTTCCTATGACGTGTCGCATGTTAATGGCTTTGCAACCCATTAACACTCTGATAATTACAGAAATACTGTATTTACATAAAATTCATACCATACAAGAATTGATAAGAAACTTGAAGTACGTGGGGTACTCAAGAGAATTGATATATAACTTGAAGTACGTGGGGTACTCAAGAAGATTGATAAATAACTTGAAGTACGTGGGGTACTCAGGAAGAAATTGAATTATACATAAGTACGTGATGTACACATGAAACTGGATTTATGAAAACTCGATTTACTCACAAACTATGTTTTCATACAAAGTATACAAACATGAAATACAAAACTGCATGAATTCACACCAACATTATGTTGACGTTTTTCCAAAAACTCACATGTATTTCAGGTAACTAGGATGGATGTGCGCGTGGTCTTGCTTATGCTCGTGGATGTCGCTTGTGTTTAACTTTAAATAAAGTTGTAAACTTTTGAGACAATGTCTTTATGCTGTCTAGCGATGTAAACGCTAACGTATGTTTTCAAATTATGGTATTTGAATTTTATTTTACGAGCATGTAGCATGTTTACTCTTCGTATGCAATGAGAACCTTTCATGATCACACCTCGTGCTTCCGCCGCAGAAAGGGGTGTGACACATCTCACTCGTTTTCTCTCATGTTTCCTCTTTTAGAATGCCTCCTCGACGCGACAATAAGTTACCTAATGCCAAACTGGCAGCTATCATTGCGCAGCAAATGGCTGCTGCACTCCCAAACATTATTGCTCAAGTTAACCAAGCCAACAATAACAATAATGCTCCATGCAACTTTAAAAGTTTCAATTCGGCTAAACCACTCAAGTTTAGTGGTTCTGAGGGAGCAACTGGGCTCCTACAGTGGTTTGAAAGCATTGCGAGTACTTTTCATCATGTTCAGTGTCCTGATAATCACAAAGTCGAGTTTGCTTCTAGTGTGTTTCAAAAGAGGACTCTTACTTGGTGGAATGGGATAATGAGAGATCGTGGTGCTAATGTCGCTTTGGGTCAAACGTGGGAAGAGCTTAGGGCTCTTATGATGAGGGAATTATGTCCTCGCCATGAACAAAGGGCGTTAGAAAGAGAGTTTGATGATTTAAAACAGGATAGTGGTGAACACCGGGCTTATACCGACAGGTATGAGGAATTGAGTTTGCTTTGCCCCACAATGGTTACCCCACTTGATAAAGCTATCGAGAGGTATGCTGATGGCTTACCTGACCCCGTGCAAGACATCGTCACTGGTAGCAACCCTACCACAGTTTGTCAGGCAATCGAGTTGGCTGCGACTTTGACTGAGTCGCAAATCAGAAAGGGTAAGTTTCACAGGAAAGGTGACAAGAATCAGAAACAATCGTCTGACAAGAGTGAAAACAAGAAGGGTAAGAAAGCTGGATCTTCAAAGAGGTCTAGGAAGCGCAAGGCTTCCCAAAATTTCGCGGTTACAGCACAAGCCAATCAAGCAGCTCCCAACCAACCTGCACAACCACCCACAAAGAAATAATATGCTGGTAATGCACCTCTGTGCAACAGGTGTAACAGTCACCATCAACCACAGGTTCAGTGTCGTTTCTGTGCTAACTGTGGAAAATCGGGTCATCTTGCCAATGTTTATCATTTTGCTCCCAATCAAGCCGCACAACACCCTGCTCAGCAAGCTGCTCAACCGCCTGCTCAACAACAAGAATAGGCTGCACGACCTCACTATCCTCCTAGTTCGTGCTACAATTGTGGGGATCTGACCCACTATCGAAATCGGTGTCCGAGGTTGGCGAACACGAATCAGGTGCAGGCTCGTGGTCGAGTCTTTAACATGAACGCAAATGAGGCACGTGTAGACAATGAGGTGGTCAATGGTACGTTCTTTGTTAACAATCAGCCTGCATCTATTCTTTTTAATTTGGGTGCCGATAAGAGTTTTGTGTCATTATCTTTTGAACCTTTGCTTCGCATGACTAGAACGAAACTAGGAAAGCCTTTGACAGTAGAGGTAGCTAGTGGTGAACCCATTGTACTCGATTTTGTTCTTCGAAACTGCCAGTTGAACCTTAATAACCATCTTTTTCCTATCGACCTCACATCGATGCAACTTGGAAGTTTCGACATTATAGTGGGAATGGATTGGTTAGCCAAGTACCACGCAGAGGTAGTTTGTTTTGAAAAGATTGTTCATGTACCGCGTTCGATTGGTGAGACCTTAGAGGTTCATGGTGAGAAACCTGCTAGTGGTCTTAAACTTATGACGTGTACCCAAGCACAAAAGTACCTACGCAAGAACTATGTTGCCTTCTTGGCACATGTCATAGAGGAGAAAGGCAAAGGTAAGTCTATTCAAGATATCCCTGTTGTTCGGGATTATCCTGAAGTTTTTCCTGAAGAATTACTTGGTTTACCCCCAGCACGCCAAGTCGAGTTTCGTATTGACCTTGTACCTGGTGCTAATCCTATCGCTAGATCTCCGTATCGTCTTGCACCGTCTGAGATGCAAGAATTATCTAAGCAGCTTTAGGAACTTTCTGACAAAGGTTTTATTCATCCTAGCTTTTCACCTTGGGGTGCTCCCGTTCTTTTTGTCAAGAAGAAGGATGGATCTTTCAAAATGTGCATCAATTATCGTGAGCTTAACAAGCTTACCATCAAAAATCGATATCCCCTACCTCGCATTGATGATCTCTTTGATTAGTTATAGGGTGCTACTTGTTTTTCAAAGATTGACCTACGTTCTGGGTATCATCAGCTTCGTGTGCTTGAAGAAGATATTTCCAAGACTGCTTTCAGCACAAGATATGGGCATTTTGAGTTCACAGTTATGCCATTCGGTTTGACTAATGCTCCTGCTGCTTTCATGGACTTAATGAATAGGGTTTGTAAGCCTTATTTGGACAAGTTCATCATCATTTTCATTGATGACATCTTGATTTATTCTAAGACACGAGCCGATCATGAACAACATCTCCGTCTTACTATGGAACTCCTAAAGAAAGAACAACTTTTCGCCAAGTTCTCCAAGTGCGAATTTTGGCTTAAGGAAGTTCAATTTTAAGGACATATCGTCAAAGAACAAGGTATTCATGTAGATCCCTCCAAATTAAGTTCAATTAAGGATTGGGATATGCCTACTACTCCTACTGAAGTTCGTTCATTTCTTGGTCTTGCGGGTTATTACCGCCGCTTCATTGAAAACTTCTCCAAGATTTCAGTTCCTCTCACTGCTCTAACAGGAAGAAGATTTTCAGACCTTGAAACAGAAACTTTGTGATGCGCCTATTCTATCTTTACCTGAGGGCAACGACGATTTTGTCGTGTATTGTGATGCATCCAATTTGGGTCTTGGTTGTGTTCTAATGCAAAGAAACAAAGTCATAGCTTATGCATCAAGACAGTTGAAGATACACGAAAAGAACTACACGACTCATGATCTTGAGTTAGGTGCTGTAGTTTTCGCTCTCAAAATCTGGAGACACTACTTGTATGGTACAAAATGTGTGGTTTTCACTGGCCACAAAAGTCTTCAGCATATTTTCAATCAGAAGGAACTTAAACGACATTGGGTTGAACTTCTAAATGACTACGATTGCTAAATTCGCTACCATCCTGGTAAGGCGAATGTTGTAGCTGATGCATTAAGTCGTAAAGAGTGTGTCAAGCTTCATTGTGTTCAAGTTCGATCTGATATTCAAACCCTCATTTCTCAGGCTCAACACACTTGTGTCTCACAAGATTTGATGGGTAAGGAATTACCATGTCACATTAAGCCTGATCTTGAACTGAAGGATAATGGATCATATTATTTCATGGACCGTTTGTGGGTCCCAAGTCAAGACAATCTTCGCACCTTGCTTATGGATGAAGCTCATAAGTCTCGTTACTCTATTCATCCTGGTTCAGATAAAATGTATAAGGATCTTCAAACCCAGTATTGGTGGCCCGGTATGAAGAAAGACATTGCCTTATACGTATCCAAATGCCTTACTTGTCTTAAGGTTAAGGCTGAACATCAACATCCCTCTGGATTATTGGAGCAACCAGAGATTCCAGTTTGGAAATGGGAAAACATTTCTATGGATCTTATTACCAAACTTCCATGCACTAAAAGATGTCATGATGCCATTTGGGTAGTTGTTGATCGTCTTACCAAATCAGCGCATTTCTTACCAATCCGTGAGGATCTATCTGCCGACAAGCTGGCTAAAATCTATGTGGATGAGATTGTATCCCGTCATGGCGTTCCTTTGAACATTATTTCTGACAGAGATGCTCGATTCTCGTCTCGCTTTTGGAGAACCATGCAATCTGCTATGGGAACCCAACTTAATTTGAGCACAGCTTATCATCCGCAAACGGATGGTCAATCTGAAAGAACAATCCAGACACTGGAGGATATGCTTAGAGCTTGTGTGATCGATTTTGGTGGTAGTTGGGATTCGTATCTACCGTTGGTTGAATTCTCCTACAACAATAGTTATAACTCCAGCATCAACATGGCTCCTTTCGAAACTTTATATGGTCGAAAATGTCATTTACCAGTCTGCTGGAATGAGATCGGTGAGGCTCAGCTTACTGGACCTGACCTCACTCTAGAGACAACAGATAAGGTTAAGAAAGTTCGCGATAACCTTCAGACAGCTAGAAGCCGCCAAAAGAGTTACGCAGATCGACGACGCAAGCCCTTGGAATTTCAGGTCGGTGATCGCGTTCTACTCAAGGTTTCACCTTGGAAAGGTGTGATCAGATTTGGAAAGAAAGGAAAACTTGCACCTAGATATGTTGGACCATTCAAGATCGTTGAAGGAATTGGAAAGGTAGCCTACAGACTTGACTTACCTCCTGAACTTGGAAATGTTCATCCAACCTTTCACGTGTCCAATCTCAAGAAGTGTTTAGCTGATGAAAACCTCCACATACCACTTTATGAAATTCATGTTGATGACACAATGCATTTCGTTGAGAAGCCTGTGGAAATCATGGACCATGAAGTCAAATGGCTCAAAAGCAAGCACATTCCTCTTGTCAAAGTTCGCTGGGAATCTAAACGTGGACCAGAATTTACTTGGGAATGTGAAGATCAAATGAAGGCGAAATATCCACATCTATTCTCACAAGTTTCCTCAAAATAAATTTCGGGACGAAATTTCCAGAAGTAGGGGAGACTGTGACACCTGTGCTTGTAATCGTTGTACAAACTCTGAATAGTTCAATTATCAATAAAACAATGTTATTTGATCCCAATATTTGTTTATTTATGTTTGACTTTTTGCACGTTTTGATTTTGTTCGATTTCAAACTCTATATCGCTTTCTGGAAAGTTATACGCAAACTAATGCGTAAACGTAATCAGTTTAATGCGACAAACACTCCGGAACACCAACATATGCTTAACATACCTTAAATAACCTTTACATAACTTAGAAATAAGTTTTGAAGGGTTTGGTATGGCAAAATCAAGTTTATTCGATCGCATGGACTATTTACGTCAAACTGCGAAAGTATGCCAATTCGTATAGTAACGAACATTACGGAACTTGATCATAAGTTAAAAATACCATAAATATCCTTTACATAGCTTAGAAATAGGCTTTGAGGGGTTTGGGGTGCAAAAAATTAACTTTTTGGTCAAACAGGGACTAAAAGCGTTAAAAAGTGCATAAGTTTGCATTTACGCGCATAACTTACGTTCTGAACATATCCGGACATCCAAAAATTTTTTTAATCACTAAAATATTTTATTTTAGTGATTAGAATGCTAAAACTGCATTTGTTTCGCAATTTGGACCATACACGCGTTCGTTACGATCATATTTCGACTTAAACTACATAAGTGCTTGTATCAGTAAAGCATGGATTTTGCAAAACATAACTTTCGACTTAAACTATGATTTATATCAAAAACATTGTTTTGTACATTTTTACCTATGGGGTTGAGTAATTCTATTATTCACCATACATTTCATTTGATTATACATAAACATTATACATATGTTTTGAGTAGTCACTTTTTACTTACCTTACATAACATTTGATTATACAAGACATGATTTACATTTGACATTAGACATTGCTTACATATAATCATTTTGACATTTGTTTAAACAAGACAATTTGGTGGTTATTTGATAAGTGATTTACATAACGACGTGACGTGTAATATGATAAAAGCATGGTGGATACGCCGCTGGTACTTCCTATATATAAGTGCTTTTATGATATTACATATCGTGGCGTTATTTAAATCATTTCAACAAAACATGATATATCATATTCAAACAACATATTTTCACAAGATATTGTTTTATAAACGACATAACTTTTACAAATTTATTGTTACTTGGTTATTTATTTAACCAAGCAGTATTCTTTTATATATCATATGATTTCATTATCGCTTTTCGAATGATTTAGAAAAGAAAACATTTTCCTAAGATTCATGACTAACTTTTTGTTAAACATTTCATTCAACTACAAGTCAAGAATCCTTAATCAATAAACCTATGTATCTCACAGGCATTTTTATGCTGACGTATCTATTTTCACATGTGTTTTCAGGAGCTGATGCATAGGATTGGTCAAGATGCACTTAGGCGGACTTGGGCCTTAGTGACATAAAATGAAGCAAGAATAGTTTAATTATGTTATGTACTCTTTGTTTTAAGACAATGTAGCCACTTTGTTAATAAATAAAACGAAACTTTAAATACCATGGTTGTGAAACAATAATTCTGCCACTCCACTCCCCGACGTTTCCGCCGCGGTTTGTTGTTTTACGCGGTCGGGGTGTGACAAATTTAACCCCAACGATTATATTAACTAACCACAAGGTTACAACCCTCTTGGACCCGAGGACCACTTCTCCCAAGATATGGAGATGGATGATGATCCAGATCCGGAGATGCCACCAACTGGAACACCAATACATCCCATTAGTATCTCCAGCGGTTCTCCTTGTGAAGGACCGCCATATCAAGGCCCCGACTCATGGGCCGAACGGTGGAACATTTATACGTGGGAATTCACCCCTTCTTTTCATAACTCTCCCCCACAACCTCCATTGGAGAAACCGTATCTTCATGCGGTTACTCCACCGCCTTTGCCCGTTGAGGAACCACCTTAACAACCACCACAACCAACTCCTGAGCCACCTAGGCGAAGGAGGAATGCACGGATGTCCGTGCGAGGGGGACCAAGATTTAGTTCCCCACAAGCTTCAAGCACATACCCTCCAATCCCCGAAGATTCACAAATGGGTGGACCTTCTCATGCGGTGCCGGAAGATGATCCCCCGCCAGTTACTTTTGCACCACCGCCATCGCCTGTGGGTTATGAAAACCCAATACCGACTTACCCAGGTTCGTCTGGGTATAACCCAACCGATGGCGGAAACATCGGGGTGCGAGCACTAGGCGTTCAGATTGCTCATGAGAATTCCATAACACTATTGTTACAATATAAATTAAATAGATTTCATGCATAATTGTGTAGAATTCAAACATCACCAAATATCATATTACAAAACCCATATCATAATTGTTCAAATTGCTCAAAAGACTAAATTAGCTAGAGTGACGTTTCTAGGTATTCCCCTAGCTTGATTTGCATGTTCCATCTCTACCTATCAGCCTTCAACATGTATTAAAATATCAATACAAAAGTATTGGCGAGTATACAAGTTTGATAATAGAATATTAGATTAAAACAACTCATATCCACAGTGTAAGCAATAAAAATAGTTTCAGCCGTGCTAGTGTCGCAGTCCACGCAGTGATAGCCCAAGTATCCCGATGCTTTAGTGTTTACCCAAGACTCAAGGTAAACTAGAATCCTCCTAACAATACCCCCCGAGAATAATGGGAGAGGTGCATCTCCTATAGCGCTACTATTGTTAAGGCGGAACTAAACACCCTGGATTAAACGTCACATAGCACAAAATAGAATACTAGAATGCACAGGTTTTCACAAACACATAGGATAGAGTTTAGATTGCCAAAAGTATAAAGTTTAATAAAATACATGTTACACCCCAAAAGTTTAAAGTAAAAAGGGGATCGAGTATACTCACAGTGATTACTTAACAGTCGCAACTGTTATTGGATCAAAGGGAGCTCTTTTTAGAATTAGCCTGATTGGATTACAATACGATAAGAGTCGGGCAGAATAACGAGGTTGCTTAAAGTGTCGAATTAGTCACTGACCGGATGGCTGTCCGATCGGATGGCTATCCAATCAGATTGCCAGTCGGTTGGTGATATGTATGTGAGAAGAGTCAGATGGCTGCCCGATCGGATGGCCATCCGATCGGGTTGCCACTTGGTGAAGGAGAAGATTAGGATGGCTGCCCGATCAGATGGCTATTCGATCGGGTTGCCACTTGACTTGTAGTTGGAAACTAGGGTGGCTGCCCGATCGGATGACTATTCGATCGGTTGCCACTCGATCCGAATGATTAGCACCCTGGGTCACCTCAATCGGATGGTTGCTTGATCGGACGGTTGTCTGATCGGGTTTCCATTCGATCAAGACTCCCCAATTTTGAAAAGTTACCAAGTGTTTAAAGGATTTTAAAAAAAGTGTCACCTGATAGGGTGGTTGTCCGATCGGACGACTGTCCGATCGGGTTGCCGCTCGATCGGGCGACCCTTGTTCTTGTTTACCAATTTTGTAAAAATTCTAAGTTTCTAGTTTAACGGTGACGGTATGGCACGTATTGAGACAACGGTAAACCTATCAGTTCACAACCATTCTGATCGGTGGGAACCACCCCCGTCCGATCAGTCGTATGTCTCTGACGGGTTTATATCGAAATTCGTGCTTTGCTCGTCTTTTCCGGTAGGGACTTAGATCAACACCAACTCTAGACTATTCATCAGATCTACAGTTAGTATAGACCCGGTTCCCTCCGAATAAAGTAAAAGTTTTGAGAAAAAAGATGATGATATTCAAGTTCTATAGGAAAAAGTCTAGATTTAGCTTGGATTTAGTGTGAAAAATCATGAAATACCTTAGATCTTAGCTAGATCTGACCAAGAATGACCTCATATGATAGCTTGTACAAACCACTATGATGACATCATCCTTAAGATCTCATATCTGAGGAATTTCTCGGTAAAAAATGTGATTTCAAGTGAGAATCACGTAGAGAATGATGTGTAGAGCGAGAAAGTACAAGGATCTAGCCTAAAACGTACCGGAATCGTTGAGGAACTGAAGAAATGAAGAGATAGAGGGTCTGGTCGAGTTGAGTTGTCACATCACTGAAAATGGTGATGTGACAGGGCTATTTATAGGGTGAGAGTGTGTGAAGGAGACAAGTGCGCACGGGTCGGATGGCAGTCCGATCGGACGGCTGTCAATCGGACGGTCATCCGATAGGGTGACAATCCGATCGGATGGCAATCTGATCGGATTGCCATTCTGGCCAATCCAATCTTTCCGCGTTTCCCGTTTTTGATTCGTTTTGCGAGTTAGATTAGGCGTTGCGTATTATTTGAGCAATAGAATAAATAGATGATAATATACACGTCAAAAGTTTACAAAATTAATAGATTCTGCCAGTGACAAGGCTCTAGTCTCTCGTTCAACCAAGAATCAAGTTTCACGAGTCTAAAGAGCCAAGCACCAAATAGATTTAGACATTCTAAACATAGATTTAGGCATTCCAAGCATATAGATTTAGGCATTCCAAGTATATAGACATTTAGACATTTCAATCATATAGAATTAGGCAATCCTTGTTAGGTCCCGGTTTGATCCGTTTCGATTGCGAACCGACTCGTACGACGTGCGGAATCCGTGCACGAGCAAGACCGAAACACACGAACAGTAATATAAACTGTGATTCTGTATATGATTTGAAAAGATACAACACCTTGAATCACTTGAAGCTCTTTCTCTCTCTAGCCTCTATCTTCTCTAAAGCTCCAAAATGAGGAAAGATCTCCAAAAGTTCCTAAAAGAAACCCTAAGGCTCCTATTTATAGGCCAAGGGATATAATGAGAGATCTCATTATTTACATAAATGCCACCTTGCCTTTTTCTAGATATTTCTAACTATTACAATATAGGCACTAGAAATAAACTGTTTCTGCTACGGTCTTGAGATGACGGAGGCGATAGACATACTACACTAACAGACTCCCCCTTGGATATTGCCGCAGTCAATCTCAAACATTCAGACTCGTAGCTTCTTTTCTTTCTCTCTCTTTAGCTCGAACAGAATCCCCGTGGATCTGTATTCAACTTCAGCTCCCCCTTTCGGTAAACTCTTCAGGCTCCCCCTTTCGTCAAGCTTCCGTGCTTTGGGATCGACACCTGGCTTTCCGGTTACAAGCTCCTTTGGGAAAGTATCCTGGCTCCTATGCACGCTTCCCTTTGCGTTGAGCTCGTCTTCAGACTCCCCCTAAGACTCAGCTGTCGGGATCGTAGTCTGGAATCTGCAACACTCATACATTTATAAGTAAAACATTTTTAGATTTCCAGGTATCGTAACCTGGCTCCATCAAACTTTCTAAATCAAGATCCTAGGACTAAGATATAATAATATGAAATAAATCCAGGATTACTTGATATTCTCCCCCTATCAACAATCTTCAAAGATTTGGCAGTTTCAACGAACCGTATCGGAAACTGGCTCTTTTACAGATTTTAACAGTATAAGCATCCAAATCCCTCACAGTTAATCATCCAAGTCCAAATTAATGACCTTGGAGATATCACAAACTGTTTTTGATTTTTTATTTTAAAAACATCAAGTTTCAAATTAATGAACTTGTTTTATTTTCAGAAACACGATCAACATACTTAGATTTTGAAACTCAGCTCTCAAACATCGGTTGTCGAAAATAAAGCAGAATCAAAAATCTTTTTGTATTTTTCTGAAAATATAAAGCAGTAAAGAAATATGTACAAACATATTTACAGACAATATTTTTGTTTTGAGTTTGCGTCAGAGGATCATATCAGTTTTTGACAACTCACAAGTACCGTTGAGCTTAGTTACACATTAAGAATTAAACAATTCACTTAGATTGTCGATATACTTGTCCACTTTAAATTTTCATACAAATTTCAACTGATTCAGGATACGAATTAGGTGAATTAAGAACTTAAACTCATTCATGTGTCCCACCTCTTGAATATACTCCCGTATCCAGAATCCCAGTAATCAGTCTTACAGGTGAGTATACTACAATGATATCTGTACATAAATTAGGTATGCGAGGGCCGAGGGATCTCAGGTCGATACTTCCGTATACGCAGAGAGATATCAGCTTCGACTTTACGGAATGTCCCCTTTTAGAGGATCTTTTAGCTACAACAGCAGCGACTATCAATTTTATTGTTTCATCGGCATGCTGAGGGTTTATGCTATGTTTCAAGCATTTGCAGAAAGTATTATCCAAGGACTAGGTCAGAACTACCGTTCAGCAGAAGTCCCGGAATAATACCCCAGACATCATTGAGTATAAAGACCTAGTATATCAGATTATGAGACCTTTCAAACGAGATTTCAGGGGTTACCTATATATCCAAGTAGTGTTCCCCACGAAATAAGCAAGTTTGAATTTAGGTTTATATCCCGAAAAAGTTTACTAAATGTATAAAAACCTATCGGCATATCATCAGTGAGACTGTTTAACGCTATTTAAACATTACATTTCTTTAGCATACTGTAACTGTCTACTGATGTACTATCATTTCCTCTTTTTACGCAAAAATTCAAATTTTGAATTTTATCATGTTTTTGGCTTTTTCAAATTTTTTTAATGTTTTTGGATTTTCTGACAATAATACTCCTCCTAAAATGCAAAACCATTTAAAGAAAATTTGACAAACCGATACTGATAGCTTTGTCTCGCCATCCATTTTCTGCTTTTCATGCTCTGATTTGCAGAAAATATAGCGTACCCCCATGATTTACAACCCATTGATTTTAGATAGTTTGAAAACCGTTTTTCAATCTGATGAAAGTAATCATGTTTGTTCAGCCGTGAGGGTTTCGGCATATTCAATCGACACATATTTTTGAATTTTCAAAATTTTTCAATTTTTAGGGTTTTTTTTGAAATATTGTTTATTTATGTACAGAAAACAAACAAACTCCCTGTTCAACCAAACCAGGGTTCAGCAGCCTTCTCCTCCTGTGCCAGGCTGCTCATCAATTCTCCTCCTTGACAATCAAACTTCATGAGCACCTGCACATTCTCAAAAACTCAATTACTTGAACAATTTAGCCCAGGTCTGTTGGACCTTAGGCATTTCAACACAATAAACTTCATTCAACTTTGGAAATTCTTTGTCATCATTCACAAAAACGTTTTCATCTTTGACTTCTACCTTTTCATCTTTTATCAAAGTCACTTGTTTCTTAACACTCCATGTTTGACCTTTCGGAGTACCTCTTTTGTAAAAATGTGATTCTTTTTTAACATTTTGACTTTGAACAACAACTTTTGGTTTCCAAAATTGATTTGGCTTTGTCATATCAACTGATGTTTGCCAACTTTGGGTTGTTCTGAACTTGGGTGTGTGAGAATTCTGTGTTTGTTTTGAATCAGACCTAGTCTGTTTTGGTTTCCAAGTTTGATTCGAAGCAAACTTATTTGTGTTGTACCTCCAAGTTTGTTTCGAATCAAATCTGGCTGACCTTTGTTTCACACCCTCAGATTTTTGTTTCTCAACATTTTCAGGCTTCTTTTTGTCAACATCCACAGGTTTCAGATTTGGACACTTTCGTGCGAGATGTCCAATTTGATCACACTTAAAACATTTTCTTTTTGAAACATCTTTGACCTGTGGTTGTTGCTTTTTCTTTTGAGCACAGAACTCTTCATTAGATTGTCGTATAACTTGGAGTTCTTTCTCTTCTTCTAAACTTATACCTTGAACAAAACTCATCTTTGCCTGAGAATTTGGCACTTCATTTTTCTTCCAATTTTGTTTCTTTTTATAACCCAACCCAACCTTCATGTTTTTCTTTTTGAAACCAGGTTTGTTATAAAAAGTTTTCTTGTTTTTCCCAGCAAATTTTGAAATTTCCGATTTCTCAATCTCAACCATTTTGAAAACTTTATCAACCTTCTCTGAAATCACATTCTGAATCGGAAATACAATATCTAAGAATAGTTTGTCCGATCCAATCATGGTATAGACCAATCCCTTTGAATCATCATCCAAATTTTTCTCGGATTTTGTGTTTTTCAGATAACCATCATGAAAATTTCCTTCATCTTCATCCTGTGATTCAGACTTACCTTTTGTAGACTCATCTTTCAAAACGCTTTCAACAACCTTACTTACCACCTCTGAATCATTAGCATCATCAAATTTGGAGTAAGTCACATCGATACTTTCAGGTAACTGGTCAGCTATGTTCAAACCCTTTGCCACCTTTTCCTCATCATAAAAAGTATAATTGTTTCTCAATGGTGGTGGTACCTGATGAAACTCTGAACCAATACCCTTTTTGCAATTGTCAGTATCTTTGTCATCTGGTGTGATGTTGAAAATGCGTTCGAGAATGTACGAAGAGTTATGATAACTTTGAAGTTTTGTAACAACCTTTTCTTTTTCAGCCAAGACTTGTTTAAGATTAGCAATTTCATCAACACATTTGTTTAATTCAATTTGCTTTTCTTTAAACTTTCTTTCATACATTTCTTTAGTGACTAAAGTTTCTGACAATCTTTGATCAAAACTTTTGACTTGGCTCTTCAAAGTATCATAAGCTTCTTGTACTCTCTGACTCGACCACTTTAAAGAATCATACTGTTTTTGTAAATCTTGAAATTTAGATTCTTTTTCAACACAATCAACACATTTTGCTGAACACATTTGTCTATACACATCATTATCCTTTTCAAGATCTTGACATTTCTGTGTCAGCTTTTCAACTTTTAGTTTCAAAATTTCTTCTTTTTCAATCATTTCTTTACATTTTGTTTTGAAAATATTTTCAAGTTTGCTTGTTTCAATATCTTTTGTTTTGATTGTTTCATCTTTTTCAATACAGGCTTTGCACATTTCTATGCAATTCCTGCACTTGTTTTCTTTTTCATCAACCAATTCAATATTCGACAAGTCAGAAGATTTTCTTACCTCAGTCTCTTTCAGCACCGGTTCTTCTGTCTGGTCTTCCTCTTTGTTTTCTTCTTCTTCTTGTTTCTGTTCTTCTTCAATCTTCTGCTCTTCTTCAGCAGCAAGCTTTGCAGTAATCTTTACTTCTTCAACTAGCTTTTTCAACTCTTCTTCTTTTCTCTTCTTCATTTCCACTACCTTTGGTAGACTTGCTTCAAAAACTTCTTTTATCTTCTTCATTAAATCCGGCAAGTAACTTTTATCAGAAAGCCTTCTTGTGTTGAAAGTGCCCTCATTTGGAAATAAATTGGTTACTGCATCAAAATCCACTTTTGAAGGGTCAACCACTGGATTACCCTGTGGATCCATATAACATTCCAGTTCAGCATTCCATCTCTTGGCTCTTTTTGCTTCCTTGAATGGTTCCGTTAACTTTCCAATCTCCCATCTTGCACTATCTCTTCTCCACCATCTATCATGATCAAAATTAGTGACAAATGCATATCCAACTGCATCTTCTTCAGGACAAACTTGACTCCAGTCGTAACCTTCATCGTCATGTATAACTGCAAGAGCCCTTGATTTTTCTTCAGACTGTTTCAATCTTGGAGGCTCAGACTTGTTCTGATGGTAGATCGTTTTCTTGTAATAATCTTCGTTGAACGGGTTTTCAGAATCATCAGCAGCATACGCATTTCTGCACTCGCGCTTAAAGTGACCTTTTTGTTTACATTTGAAACATGTCACCTTTGATTTATCAAATCCCAATTTGGTAGATGGTCCACCAATTGACTTCCTCCCCGTGATCTCCATGAACCGCTGTGCCCGACGAACCGCACTGGCCATGCACCATCTTATATCCATTAGTTCCATCTCCTCGGGGTCTATTTGATCGTAATCTTCTTTTGTCAAGTTGGTGTTGCCAATCTTCCCTGCAACGAGGCTTTCATACGATTCAAGTACAGATGCCAAGAAAACCATCTGTTGTTTCGCTGACTCTTCACTAAAATTCTGCCCATTCTTCAGATCCACTGCGATATTACACTGGAATAAATTCTTTGAAGCAGTTTGACTTGAAGTTGTTGAAGAAGATCCACCGTGAAAACCACTGTGAAGACTTTCATTGTTCACGGTATTTGAGCTTTCAGCAGAAAAAGCTGTTCTTGGAGACCCGGCTTGTGGTAGATTTCCTCGATAGTACAGCTCCACATTCTGCTGATAAGCCGGATTGTTGACTTTAGATCTCTTTATCTCCAACTCATGGCTTTCAAGCCTTTCAATCAGCAAATCCACTTTTAAATCTTCAGGCTTGATTGTATTTTTCAACATTAGAGCGAAGTATTGCCATTCTTGATCATTTGGCAATGAATCAAACAATTTATCCACCAGCTCCTCTTCAGAATATGTGATTTCATGTCT
>JARYGA010051258.1:0-26032 GCA_030545235.1 Helianthus tuberosus
GTGTTACATATGCGTAGCTCCTTTTTGTGTCCAAGAAAGGGCTGGTTTTAACAAAAGTAACACGTGTAACATTATTACAACATATGTAACTAATTATGCCAGCAAAAAGAACAACTTTTTATTTATAAAATAAACAAGATCATCAACTATTAAATTATAGGCTTTCTAAAGGTAATGAAAATGTGATATCCGAGTGAAGTTTATACAAGACAACTAACAACCCATTTAAAATAACATTTCAACATTTAAAAAGATATAGATTTGTAAGCTAATAACAACTGATAATATCAAAAAAATAAAAATGATTTTAATACAAAAACAAAAACCTGTAAACTACATAAACATTTACCCATTACTAGACCACTTTGTGCACACAAAAACATATTAACAGCGTTAACAAAAAAAAACTCAGGTGTGAAATGATATTTCAAAATAAAAAACTCAACAGATTGTTGTTTCTCTCTCTAAAATCATGGTAAATTAGGTTCAAACTTGCTTCTCCCTCACACACTTGTGCGTGTGTTCTTGGTGTTCGAGATGAACACGATGAAGATTGTTGTTTCTCTATCTAAAATCATGGTAAATTAGGTTCAAACCTGCTTCTCTCTCACACACTTGTGCGTGTGTTCTTGGTGTTCCAGATGAACATGATGAAGATGGTTGTTTCTCTCTCTAAAAACCTTCATCCCCATTCACTCACCGATCAGAATTTCTCTTTTCTACCAGATGAACACAATGAACATGATGGATATTTTGAACTCTGAAAGAAGAACAGAGAGAATGAGATATGGTTGTTTCTCTCTCTAAAAACCTTCATCCCCATTTTTGATATTTTGAATTCTCAAAGAAGAAGAGAGAGAGAGAATGAGATATGGATGATGATGGTTTGATGGTGATGGTGACAATTATACAGAAGAGAGAGAATGAGATATGGTATTTTTGACACAAATACCCTCCTGGCCCACTCATCAACATAAGTTATGTATTAAATTTAAATCAATAAACCATCAAATTTCCCTAACCCTTAGATGATCAAGATCAATGGTCACAAGTGGGTTTCCTTAGTTTTCTCACTAAAAAATTGTTTCCTATATATCATTGCCCTATATATATATATAGGGGAGGGCTATATAGAAAACCCTTATGTTTTTAAAAAACTCTGGAAACTCAAAGCTCCCGACATTTTTTTTTGAAAAAAGTAACACATGTAACATACATGTTTTTGAGAGTTTTGGGCCAAAAAAAAACAAAAAAGCGCCGAAGGGATGTTTTTAAAAAAAAATAAACAAATTTCAGCAAACTTTGGGTAACCAACATGTGTTAGGCAAAAAAGGCTGAAACTTGCTGAAATTTGTTTTTTTCTAAAACATTCCTTCGGCGCTTTTTTGTTTTTTTTTTCCCAAAACTCTTAAAAACATGTATATTACATGTGTTATTTTTTTCAAAAAAAAAATGTCGGGAGGTTGGGTTTTCTCAAAATGGAGGGTTTTCTACCTAGCTTTAGCCTATATATATATATATACCTAGCCTATATATATATATATAGGCTAGGAGTTGGCCAGAAAGTCCAAATTTCCTAAAAAGTGTAAAAAGTCATAAAACACCATAATGTCAACCATAAAACACACCAAAAACCCACAAATAATATGATGAAGATTACTAAAACATCATGTAAGTGGGTTTTGTGTTGTGTTTTAGATGTTAAGGCTCTGATTGTGGAATGACAAATATTATTGTGTTTTATGTTGTTTAGCATTGTGTGTTTTATATTCATAGTTCTACGATGGTGCGTTTGAAGTTTTTATGGACTATTAGAGTTTGAATATAGGTGTTTTAGTAATATTCATTCTATTATTTGTGAGTTTTAGGTGTGTTTTATGCCTGAAATTATTGTGTTTTATAACTTTTTACACTTTTTAGGAAAAACACACTTTCCGTAGGATCCCCGCTCTATATATATATATATATATATATATATATATATAGTGTGTGGGTTCATTGGGGAACACTAAAAAAGTGGGAAACCGGGGAACACTCTTAAAAATTTAACTTAACATGTTAAAAATTAATTTTTTAAACATCTTTTTCGGCGCTTCTCCTTATATATACTTGTAGAAGCATTTTTAATAAAAAAATCAAAAACTAAAAATATTAAAAAAAAAATTTAAAAAGGCTAAAAAAAAATTTTTTAGAAAAAATTTTTTTTACTCGACTAGATTCTCCTCCTTTTTATAAAGAAAAGCGCTGAAAAAAATTTAAAAAAAAATTATTTTTAACATGTTAAGTTAATTCTATAAGATATAACTGTTTTTTAAACATTTTTTTATATTTTTAGTTTTTGATTTTTTTTATCAAAAATGTTTCTACTTGTATTTATAAGAAAAAGCGCCGAAAAAAAATTAGAAAAATATTTTTTTAACATGTTAAGTATAATTTTTAAAAGTGTTCCCCTGTTCCCCACTTTTTTAGTGTTCCCCAATGAACCCTCCTATATATATATAGAGAGAGAGAGAGAGGGGGGGAAGGGTTAATTGGGGAACAACAAAAAGGTGAGGAACTGGGAATAGGGACAATTTTGTCAAAATACATTCCAAAATATAATGCGCTTATTATTGTTATTATTTTGAACGGGAGTCTTTTCCGGCTGCCATAAGCCGCCGCCACCACCACCACCACGATGATCCTGAATAACCGTCAAACCACCGATTTCCACCAATGGATTCCGGTGAAAATCGGCCAATTTTCATCTACGTTTATGATTTAAACGTGCAATTCAGCCAATTCATCTCCATTTTGTTTCAATCCGGATTACTAACAACATCATTCACCCTTCAGATCTAGGGTTTCATCGTTCAGAAATCAATTCATCAGGTAAAATTTCATTGTTCGGTTTCAATTTTGTTCTAGATTCATCGGTTATGATGTTTATAGATTTTTTGTATGATATTGTGCGAATCACTTGTGGATCTATGTGTTTGATGTATGTGTAATGTGCGTTTGATGATATAATTTCAGATCTAGCATTTAATCGGTTATGAATGTTGAAATTTTATGTGTGTTTGCTTGTATTTTTAGTAGTTATTCGTTGTGAAGAAGGTGTGTATTGATGATCTCGATGGAATTTATTTTTTATTCTGATCTTAAACTTGTTCATTTAGTGAAGAGTTTATTGATTATGTGTTGAGTAGTGTTTCATTTTAAATGATTTGTTAGGTAGTTAGGGATGGTGAAAACTAACGATTGGCGATGAATTATGTCTTTCGAGATTTTAAACTTGGTTAATCGTGTGAGGTGTAAAAATATAGATTACAAAAGTTTTAACACGTTAAATGGATTTCCTTTTACACGTAACACAACATTGCCATTTAATTCTGTGACTATTTTTAAAATGTTAATTTTACATGTATAATAAATAATCAAGAGGCTCAAGGATGTCAACTGAAATTGTGAGGTATCTATCTCTTGCCCTTATCTGAAAAAGATATGAACATACTGCTATTATATATTTGTGGTTTGTTGGATCTTTAGCTGTTCTTGCCATTGCTTGAATCTTTGAGTAGCTAACATGTCCTTAGATATACTTGTGCAATTCTCTCACTTGCTTAAAAAGTATAATATGCTTGTGCCATACAGCTAATTTGAGAATATTAGACAAGAGAAATATCCATGATCGTTAGAGGATTGTCATTATATATATCCTCCTAAATATGATACAGGGTGTGCAAGTCTCTTCTGTTCTTCCTATTTGTTTGTTTGTATGTCTGTCTGTCTCTTTTATGTATGGTTTAATTGCAGTTTCTGTGATGGAGGAAACGCCATCGCCTGAGTGTGGATTTTAAAATATTGTGGTTAATATATGTGTTATGTAGGTGAGAGGGATGATATTGGATTTCTTTAACCTATGTCCTGATACAAAGGTTCCAGCAGAGGCGATTGAAAATATTATCACACCACTTGGACTGCAGAAAGTAAAGACGGAAAGGATACAAAGATTATCTGAAGGATATTTATGGGATGACTAGACACACATCACTCAACTACATGGCGTTGGGAAGTAAGTGACTGTGTTGTTTTGTTTTTGACTTAGCACATTGATTAATGTCATGATTTTTCATGTACGCCGCAGATGCCTATGCAATATTTGTTAGAGGGTAGTGGAGGCGCATGATACCCGCAGATCATATGCTAGACAGGTACTGGAAAATTCGTAGACGGTATTGAGTCCGTGAAAAGCCCCCTAAACTGATCAGTAAACCAGAAAAGCTGCAGTTATAAAAGTAAAGCTAAAAGTTAAATCAAAATATCACAACCAAGTCATTCAAGAGCTAAAAATGATGCAAGTATTTGGTATTTGTTCAGGGCCTGTTTAGCATGAACCAATAGCAAATCAGAGTAAGAACACTTATAAGGTATGAATGCAATAGCTGCAACAGTTTCACCAGCAAGGTTTGAACCCAGTTGCTCAGTATTCATTTTATAATCGGTTCGTGGCATTGTAATGTCTTCAGTGCGCAGCGCGCTCCCAACAGAAGAAAATTAATAGTTTTGTGAATATGACCTTTGTGTATCAAGCCCGTATAAATAATTTGAGCTTTAGCTTAGTAATTTGATGGTTTTGTGACAATATTCATTAAAAGGGTTTTCTTTTTGACATTTTCAAGGCCTTGTTGTGTTGTTTGCTTTGTGTTCTCCATTAGTATTTAATAATATCAGCATTGCCATAAAAAAATTTTGATTGTTTTGTACGTGTTCTATCAAGTGTGGACCTTCGTGAGTGCAGATTGAGATGGTAAGGGTAGGCGGTATGGTGGTGATTGAGTTAGGGTGTTTGAATTTTCTCTACCCAATGATATAAAGCCATGTCAATTCCCCCCTTCACTCCCCATTTTCTACTCAAAAACTAGATATGGTTAAACACCCACTCAAACACCCGATTTCTCTCTCCTCTCTCCTATTTTGATTGGTTCTTCTCTCCTCTCTCTCTCTCTCTCTCCTCCCTTTGTTCTTCTCCAACTTCGGTGAGTATACACCGATTTCTCACCCTCTCTCCTACTCAAACACCCTAACTCAATCACCACGGTGTGGTCACCGATCGGTGACTCCACTCAATCACCCTAGTCCCCGCAAACCATACCGTGCACCCTAATGGTAAGTGTTCAAATTTGGGACAGTTCACATAGAACTCTATTGAAAGCACGTAATTGTCATAAATGTGATGTCAATGCTTTGGCATCTAATCCTAGTCATACTATATGGTATGCACATTTAATTATTTATTAGTATGTTCAGGTTATTTTTACCCATTCTAGAAAGTGATAATTACTATTTGATGGTCTTAATCTTCAAAAACCCAATGGGGATTGTGATGCACAAAACGCACTACACCAAATATTTATTTTACCGTTCACCTAATCTTTTATTTACTTTTTTAAACGGTTTTATTAACGACTCGATCCCCACACTCATTCTTCGATGATACCCGCTATAAACATAGTACATACTAGAGATTTATTTCGAAATGGGGATCGAGATACAAGACGGAAGATAGTAACTTGCGGAAAAAAGTCATTGATGCTCTTCATGCTAGTAGGACGGGATGGGAATGTATTCCGTTTAAAAAATCCCTTTCCGGAGTTTGGAACAATATAGCTAAGAATTTTATCAATACGAAGGTGGGGGTCGTCCGTTAAGAAGCTTTATGAGAGGATCAATTGGTAACGGTGAAGATGTAATGTTTTGGCTTGATACATGGTTACTTGACGAACCTCTCAAGGTCATTTATCCATATCTTTTTAGTTTGGAAGTTGATAAAAGGGTCTCGGTTGCGGATAGGATCAACAGTCAAAATGTCGATGGAAGGTATTCTTGGAGCTAGAACTCGGTCTTGTTGGATTCAGGTACGCGTTCTAGTTTAAGTCAGTTAGTCGGGCTGCTTGATAATGTCCAAGTTATGGCTGGGAAGGCCCGATGGAAGTGGATCTCCGAATCGGATGGTTTGTTCTCCGTCAAAGCGGTTAAAAAGTTATTGAAAGAGGATCAAGTACAGGAGAACAATTTTGTGTTGGAATGGTGTAAATGGGTTCCTGCCAAAGTTAACATTCATGCCTGGAGGTTGGAGATGAACAAAGTTCCCACAGCCGAAGCGTTAAGGAGAAGAAACATTGGGATTGGCGAGACGTCGTGCCCCCTTGTAATTCCGATGAGGAATCGGCCGATCACCTATTTGTGGCCTGTTACATTGCATCGACAGTTTGGAGTGGAGTTAGTTCCTGGTGTAAAATTCCCAATATCTTCGCGTTTTCTCTTCGTGATCTCTTTACGTTCCACAAAGATCTCAGATTGTCGGACAGGAAGAAGGACGCGGTCCAAGGTATCATTATGATTGCTAGCTGGAGCATTTGGCGTGCTAGGAATAATGTGAAATTCTCAAATTCGCCGGTTAGGATTGAAAATATTATTAGCGAAATTAAGGCTTTAAGTTTTCTTTGGTTCTCAAATAGATCGAGGTATAAAGGCTTAGATTGGAAGGATTGGAGTTCTTTTGTAAATATGTAATCTTGTTGTTGTTTTGGCGGCCCGGCTTGGGTCGTCGTTTTTTCGTTAATGAAGTTTACCGTTCAAAAAAAAAATACTAGAGATTTATTTGACCAAAATATTCAAAGAAAGTTTTCTGTGAAGTCTAGGGGCTTCAAAATATTAAATTAAAAAGTAAATTGCCAAAATCGTTCCTTAGATTTGAGCATGTTTTTCAGTTTCATCCAAATCAACTTTTTTGTACCATATGGTCATTCACTTTTTGAGATTTTAGGCCATTTCATTCAAACGTCTAATTTGGCTTATTTTTTCTTGCAAATATTTGGATGAAAATGTCAAAAAGTTCGAAACCTCAGAGACGATTTTGACAAAAAAGTTACATTTGGATGAAAATTACAACTTAATTACTTAACCCAAAAGTGAAGGACAATATGGTACAAAAAAAAGTTGTTTTGGATGAAATTGGCAAACGTGGCCAAACCTCAGGAACGATTTTGGCAAATTATTCTAAATTAAATAAATTGAACATGTATAATGAGCGTTTGGATTGAACAACTAAACTCAAACTGACTTTGTTTGACCAATTATGTTCGTTTACACCCCTAGTTATAAAGATAAACAAAATGAACCTTCTTCAAATCGACCTGTTCTGACCCAAACCAATTTAGGCCAGAAGCCATTTTGAGCCAAACCTAGTTTGGTTAGAACTCATTTTGACCTGAACCAAAACGACCACTTATTAACACGGCAAATACTGACCCAAATACATTCTGACCGACACACCGCCCAACCCGACCTTACCATTTTTCCAGGTACATAGTTGAAATGAAAACTTTTCTTATACAACACCGCGATGGAGCTGGTGTCAAGAAAGAGAGTTGGTCAATGTATTGCAGAGTCCCCGGAGATATAGTACGGCGGCACGTCTGGGTCTGTTGGGTGTTAAACACAGATTACAGGCAGATTCGTTAAGTCTCAAAAATAAAGGCTGTTAAACGGTATGGTTGAGTTTTCACATTTAGAACATACGTAGTTCAGAATGTATTGGCAGAAATAAAAAGGTTACCTTCTATTTGAATTCAAGAACACCAATCAAAAGTTGGTAAGTACCTAAATGGTGCAGTGGTGGTTACGGCAACGAGGTAGTGCGGCATGACATAAAGCTCCAACGAACAAATGTTTACTGCAGACTGGCAGAGTGTGACGCCGCCTGCGTAGATCACCAGAACCAGAACATTAGAATAAAGTAATGATCAGAAGCAGAACCTGCAAAGGCATTTTCTTCAACTTCTCAGGCACTAACACGACACCATCAAGAGGATACTAGAACCAAATAAAAGTAGAAATCAATCTAGAGGTCGGTGTGCATAATATACGCCCTCAAAAAATGAGAATAAGAAGAAGCTTTTCTCACCCGGAAACGACTCTGGAAGTGGGTTGTGTTTGTTTGGATGTCAATCCTATTAATAAACATATAAAATATCAGAATCCTCTAATCAGCAAATTGCGACTAAATGAAATATGTAAAACAAGTTAAAATGATTCAGCTCAGAAAAATAGTTACTTAAAACAAATGTGTTTAGAAGGCCATACCAGAAGACATTTGTAGCACCTTGAATAAGAGCTGATGAGTAACGAAGGAGGAGATCAGAACTATCGAGTTGGACTTCAAACAGCTACAAGATAAATGTTTATGACCCATGAAATTTGATGGAAGACTATTGTTTTGAGTATTGCTATGATATTAGTGTAATAATGACAAACGTACCCATTTATGAAACAGTAATGCAAATAAAAGAGATGCAAATGGTTGGCTCCAGAGTTGAACAATGAAATCCTTCATTTTATGACTTCTTTTAGGGGAACATGATAACTGAATGATCTCTTTGAACCGATAGTAATTATCAAGTACATAAAGGAACCACATAATAAACAATTACAACCACATTTCTTTTCTCATTTCCAATCTTAGTAATTCACATCAATACCATGTCTCTGGAATTTTTCTACATCAAAAGTCGTTATATTTTCGTGAAACCTACAAACCATCAAAATTTTAACTAACCACAATGGAGATCAAAACAGTAACATGGAACCTCCATACATAGTTTTCGATTGCAGACACTGGTTTGTTTAAAACTTGTAAAATTATTTGTTTAACATGCAAAACTAATATGTTTTGGATGTAAAGTTATGTAACATGTAACATGGAACCTCTATAGATAGTGTTTCCGATTGCAGCCACTAATTTATTTAAAACTTGTAAAATTATTTGTTTAACATGTAAAACTTTTATGTTTTGGATTTAAAGTTATGTAAACCTAATCTGCTTTGTTTCAGACAATTTAATTATGTAAATCATGTAAAACTAATTTGTTTTAGATTAGATGTAAAAAACACATTTCACAAACAATACATCATAAAAAATCAAATTGTTATTGTTGTAGAAACATGTTACTAAACAAAAGTTCTAGTCGATTTGGAGGTCAATTTTGCATTCAGCAATAGTTCAAATTACAATTAGGTTTAACTTGTAAAAACTATATAAAAACTTCCATCGTACCAGTCCTGTTGCATCTTCAACAAATTGATATGTGCACCTTCTTGAATATGTAATCGGAAACCGAAAACAACACGGTGACGGTGAGTTCTAGGTCAGATTCGCCACTGCCGGAGGTGGACACATGAATGACGAATCGTCTACTGGTTCCGTTGCCTCCAACGGGAAACGGAAAGGTGCAATTGACAACCAAAACGGTGTAGACAAGTCCGTACCGTCACTTTCCGGCGACGGTGACGTGCGACGGTTATATTGTCATGATTCGCCGGCGTCTAGAATGGAGGAATGGACAGTTGAAACAAATCAGACTTTTTTTATTCCGATTATACCCTTCCGTGTGTGTTTAAACTATGAGATATCAATTAAATCACACCCATTGATTTTTTTGATCCAAAGGTTAAGAGATGGGTTCCCCGGTTCCTCACTTTTTTTTGTTCCCCAATAAACCTCACACTATATATATATATATATATATATATATATATATATATATATATATATATATATATAGGGTAAGGTTATTGTAAAAAAATGTTAAAAGTGTGAGAAATGTGAGAAATATTGTGGAGATGACATGTGTCCTAAATCTAAATTAATTCAAAAGTGTAAACAAGTAATTTTATCATTAATTCAATTAATTAAAAACTTCTCATAACTGCCATCTTAATTATAGGATCTGGATTTTTTTTTAAAAGATCTCTATAAACACCATTCAACAAATATATAACACCATTCAGCAAGTATATAACACCATTCAGCAAGTATATAACACCATTCATGGACTAAACATCTGATCGAAACATATTTTTTCTCTATATAAGTATAGCAATATGGTACTCATATTAAAGATAAAAAAAACGTTCGTTATTTTGGTGTAATTTTTTTTTAAGTTACGTATAAAAAGTTATTGAAGTTTAAAAAAGACGGGGGGAAGTTAAATGTGCATTAATGTTAGTTTCTTAATTTAAAAATGTTAAATTTACCTATATACCCTTAATCTAGAAAATTAATATGTTTAATAGTAAACATTATTTACAATTTTGTCATTATGATCTCAACCATTAGATCAAAGATCTAATGGTGTAGATTCTTTCTTACCTTTCTCACAAAAAACTCTTATTTTACAGGAACCTTACCTATATATATATATATATATATATATATATATATATATATATATATATATATATATATATGGTAGGGTTCCAGCATGAACAACCTCCCAAGAGTGAACTGCGTGAACAGATCTGGACCCTTGATATTTATGATCTTGAGATTATTGATGAGTGGCATGATTGTAATTATTTGGTTAATTGATACTATTTAATTAAAGAAATAAGGGTATATGGGTAATTACACTATTAAATAATTCAAAACCAAAACCCTTAAAAGTTTCCATATTAACCATATCTCGTTCAAATATACAGAGGAGCTTTCTCTCTCACCATTACCGCCGACAACAAAGAAAACTATCATTGGAGCTATCTAATCGACGGAATACACAGCCGGAAATCATTGTTCGAATACATAGAGGAGGTCGGTCGAAGGCTATGTCTCACCATCGCCGCCGTCATGGAGGAAAACTAGAGGAGGACCGTCGAAGATATCCAGTCGCCGGAATACTCATATGATTTTCAACAACAAAGGTACACAATGATAAAGTATAAATGTTTATATGATTCAGTAAATCGTTGCATGTTTTATAATTCTTCTAAGAACATCAAATCGGAAGTTAGGGTTTCTAAAAGCTGTTCTAAAAGTTGTTTAATCACGAGGTTTTGCTACAATGGTGTGTTTCTGATCAATTGTTGTTCGAGTATATGCTTAATTTTTTGAAGGATAGGGTTGATTTAACAAGATAGTGGATTATACATTGTTTTTATTCGATGTACACATGTGTATTTTGTGCGTATTTTTCTGAATGCCAATGTATAAGTGTGTACACATGTGTATGTTGATGTTAAGCTGATCTGAACTATATATGTTCTGCAGACTGTTTTTTTAACCAATGTTAGTTTTGTCCGGTGTACACATGTGTATATACATTTAATTCAAATAAGTACACCTGTGTACTCATATGTATACACATCATGTGTCACAACTGCTAGATGAACGTCTTCGCGCTATCTATTGATTTAAAGGAACTGAAGATCTTTCTTATGATAAATTACCTATCAGTCCTTTTACGTATGATTATGTCAAAGTTAAAACGATATCATCAGCTTCGTCATATACTGTGCGGCGAAACGGTGGCTAGTGACGATAATTCAGTATCCAGCAGCCAGCAATGGTGTGAAGCGATTGAAAAATAATTGTCGTTAACGTTGTTTCATAGTTCATCGATGGTTAGTTATATTATTAGATTTCGTGTTTATAGATAGAATTATATAAATATTGTAATCTTAATTCTTACATTAACTTTCTTTTTGGAAGGTGAGGGCTGCAACGGTGACGTGTTTTGCAGGAATAACGTCTAGCGTTTTCTTTTCACTTCCAGAAGACAAACAGGATCAGATTATCAGTTATTCTGTAAGATATTAATATAGTTATCTTATTTTAAAAATCTTTAATATTACTATTTTCATTTTGTTGAAAACTTCTATAGATCAACGCGACTTTTAACGATGAGGTCCCGTCTGTAAGATCTGTTGCTCGTCGTGCAATTGGCGTCATTCCGTGTTTTCCACAAGCTTTAAAGAGGTAATCGTTTTTCCAAGAAATTATCGTATTGTAGATTTGCATCTGAAGTTTAAAATTTGAATATATATAATGATATAATATTGTCTGAATGTATAGTGTGGAGATTCTTGGCAAGTTTATAAATGCTGCTGAAATCAACAGTACATAAGGTGTTAAGGCTAATGTACACTTATGTAATGCACTGTTGTGCACATGTGTACAGACTGTTGTGCACATGTGTACAGACTGTTGTACACAGATGAACATACCAGTGTACACCGAAGTACCTGCTAACCCGACATGATTGACACCCCTAGTTATCGATCTATAGTCTATATATGGATGTAGCTTAATAAAAAAATTCAGCTAGTAAATTAGATGACTAAACTACAATGTTATATTTTGTTCTGAGTGTTTCTTGTTTGATATTTATGCAGGCTTTGGCCCGATTTCAAGAAGTTAGTAACAGATACACCCAGCAATACACAAGCTAGTAGTAATAACGGTGGAAATGACAGAAAAAATCCAGGTAGTGATGGTGAAAATAGCCCCAGTCCGAGCGAAGAAGGAACTTCGGATCCCAAAAATGGTTCAATCTTAACCTCAAAGGCGATAGAAAAACTGGTTAATGACATACGTTATGGGTTTATTCGGTGTGAATCTTTTTGTGTTTTGTTCATATTCGTAGTGGCTTGTTAGTAATCAAAATCAAGGATTGTTTTGTTCATATAAGCTTTACATCATTTGATGAACATTCTATACGTTCTTTATCTTCTTTAGCATTGTACATATGTGTAAATATCCAAGTACACCTGTGTACACAATGCACATGTAAATATCCGTATCATCAGTATGGGTATCAAATGTGTGATTAACTTTGTTTTCGCTGCGAGCTTTGAATTTGTCAGTTATCATTTTCGCGTCTCTATCACCAATAAAATCTCGAATGTCCGGTACCTAGTCCCATTGGGAGTTTCATAGACGTTACTCGCAACCGACTCTGCACAATTACATTACAAAAGGTTGGTTAAAAAAAAGGACAACAATGCTGAGGGTCTTCAAAGGCTCATTAACTAAAATTATGCTATTTACATGCAACGACAATTGTATCATACACATGTGTACTAACGTGTTGGATGTATAGAAGAAGCAGTACACATGTGTACCTCGGACCTAAATATTATACACAAACAAAAAATGACTAAAACCTCAAGTTTTACAAACCTGGTTTTACAGTGGACTGCTATTTACAAAGAACTGAACACTCTTGTATACATGAATTTAGCAAAAAGATAATTATAAAAGAAACATAATCAAATCACATTTAGTTACCAAAATATAATACAATAATATCAAACTATATGCTTCTAGATTGATTGATATTTGAATGAGAAAATAACCTGAATAGGTGTCCAACCACAAGGATCAGGATAAAGATCTGACCCATTCCACCAATTACCCACAAATCCTTGAATAGCAGAGTATATAGCATCTTGCTCTGTTTTCACCATTAGAGCTCCAACTGAATCTCCATTACTATCTCCATTAACACAAGTTCCAATCAACAAACCATCATCAAACCCACAACAACAAAATACCCATCAATTCTACACCTTAAATCCATCACAATTCCTCTGTTTCACAGTTTCACTCACCACTAAAGATCTTGACAATTAGAAATCAATACACAACAATTGTCCGACGGAATCTTAGTCCGAATCCGATTAATGTACACCGATTATTCTTCGCCGGAATCTTAGTCTGACTCCGATTAATGTCCGACGGAACAAAACTACAACACCCAATCAAATACCGGCAACGATACAATTGACGGCGAGAAATAATCGATCTTCAGGCGAAATATGACGTGATGAATGACCAAATATGAACTTGAATTTTCTGGGTTTATGAACGTGATGAACGGCTGACGTGAAGATTGGATGAATCGCATGAAAATATGGATATTTGTTAGAGATTATCGATGATAATCTTGAAAAATAAAAAAATATGTTAAAGATTTTGAAATAATATTCTTATTATGTAACTGATATTGGATTAATAATAAAATGATTTGAATTCAACTTTTTATAAAATTACAATCCTACCCTTGTCAACTATATATGAAATGAAGGGTCCAGATCAGTTCACGCAGTTCACGCTTGGGATTTTGTTCACGTTTGAACCTAATCCTATATATATATATATATATATATATTAATACCATTAAGTCTAACCAACTTCTAAATCATTCTTAGCCCTTAGATCTTGCTGAAACTATATCCTGACTGTTTAAACTCCACTTTTTAATCACTATTGTGGCAGTTGTGGGCAGTTTGTTTCTCATGGTCGGTTCACCCCACTATCCTTTTTGTCCTCCTAAATCCTTGCCACTACAACTGCACCTCCTGTAGGTTATTTTATAGATCGTCCCCGATAAAGTGTACCCGATTGTATACTGAATATAAATTCTTATATATTTTTAAATATGTATATATATGATACATCCACTTTTATACATATAGATATTTTATTCCGCATACATTGTAGTTATTTGATACATTTTGATTGTGATAATAATAAATGTAAATAATAATTAGTAGGTACCTGGTAGATACCCGATGGGTTTTGGGTCGGGTATACCCAACAGATAGCTTTTTTAGATTAACAGGTTTACTAGAAACCCGTGAGTATACCTGATATCCGATGGGTATTTACCCGCTAGAAACCTGACAGATTTTGGAACGGGTTTGAGACAAACTTATCTAACCAGGTTTGAAGTTTGGATTACCTAAACCATCTCAAACCCGACCTATTATCATCCTAGGTGAGTATTATGCCCATAGAAACAAAGATTTGAATATCTCCATTTAGGTTTAGTAGCCCTACACCTAAACGTGTCCACAAAGACACTCCGCCTTTTTCATTTTTTTAATAAGAATGTTTATGTTTGCTTCTATTATATTACACCAATAATCCTAAATAAATCTACCCCAAATTTGAACCTAGAACCTCATTTATAAGCCTACATTGGCCTTTCTTCAATTGAAAAACGAAAAAAGATGAGCTTTTGTAGCGGTATTCCAAGTCTCTCCAAAGGCAAAATGTAGTCCAATAAAAACAAAAACTTATATAAGGGTGAGAGGGGCACTCCCCTAAGAGGGGAGTCCCCTCTCTTACGCATAACCAACCAGCATATGCCACGTCAACTCCCATCTTAAACTCCCCTAACAGCCCAATTTGATGGCGACACTCCCCTCTTAGGGGACTTGTTTTTTTTTTTTATTTGAACGTTTATCCGCACGAACAACTTGTCCGTACGGATAAGCAATCCGCACGAGCGACTAATCCGCACGGATTACCATCCGCACGGACAGCTCACCCGCGCGGATAGCTTATCCGGATGGGTCACCATCCGCACGGATCACCGTGCGCACGGATAGTTCACCCGCACGGATGACTTCCTCTCACGGATAGTTGATCCGCACGATCAGCCATCCTAACCACTCTCACTTGTACTGCTTTGCGTGCCACTTATCGCTGCATTATCGAATCTATTCAGGCTAACTATACTCGCTGAAAAGCGCTCCCTTCAATCCATAATCGCTGTGAGTATACTCGAACCCTTTTTGCTTTAGCACTTTTGGGTGTTACATATGTTACGAATATTCAAACTACTGTTATCACACTACTCAAGCTATTTTCAACGCTAAACCAATAATGCATGTAATACGTGGCTTATGAATGCTTGTTTGTTATGTTTACACATGGAATGCTGTCTACCTGCCTTAACAACGATAGTACTATAGTTTGGACTCAGCACCCGTTCACACGAGGGTTGTTAAGGATCTTTTACTTGCATGAATTACGGTGGTAATCATGTATTGCGAACTGCCTCGGGCAGTCAACCCGCAGTCATTGGTATCGATGGATCTATGTCGATAACTAACGTGCTTCATTTCACTATGTGTACGTGTTGGTTATGCGTAAACGAATTCGAACTCTAAATGCTATTAACAAACTTGTATGCTCACCTTTACATTTTATGTATTGACTTTATTTTAACGTATGTGACAGGTGCTTAGGATGCATGTGTGGTAGGAAATGGAAGCTAGAATAAAGCTTTAGAGCCCAACAAATAGTTGTCTGTAGATGACGTACTAGGGGTCTCTAGAAGCAGATAAACAATTGCTACTTATTTAAATCTGAGTTGTTGGAACAGAATATTTGTTTTGATGTTATCTGTAATAACTTGTTTGACTATTTAAGATACGGTATGGGACGTATTGCTTTAATTGAATGGTAATGATAGTTGTTATGGAAACTTCTGGACAATCTGTTTCGCTCAGTGCCACGCCCCGATGATTCTGCCATCGGTTGGGGTGTGACAGATTGGTATCAGAGCCATAACTATAGGGAATTAGGCAAGACTCGACCTAGTCCGGGTCGAAGTCTTAGAGACCTAGTCTATAGTTAAGAACCAACAGACCAACTCACGCGTATGCGTAAACTCGCCACTATCACTCGCTCTTTTCTATCACTGCACTCGAATTTTCAAGCTATGAACAGGTAATGAGGCCGAGAATAGGTGTGAAAACCGCAAACTCTCGACTAAAGTCGCCTATTCAGCTTACATTTTAGCTACAAACGAGGAGAATCATACCAAATTAGGAGTGAAATCCATATTTTGATGAATAATCTCTTCAATTTTTATTAAAAACAAGGATGAAGTTTTAAGATAGGGGTGAAACCCTAACCTTGACGACTTGTCCTGCTTTTATACAAAACTCCCACCAAAGTTTCGACGGACTCCAACGATCTAAAGACACAATATAACCCGAGGGAATTGCGCCAACGCCCAAGAATCGAGGCAAAGGCATAGTCCTGAAGGTAATTGTGCACACAGGATTCTTGTGAATAGTCGAACCACTTTGGTTAGTCGAAGTCTAAATAGCCGCAGACAATCCATTCGCGATTTTATGTGTTTCAATTTTCATCGCTTTTTATGTGAGATACGTGTTTTGTGCTTATTTATTAACGTTTTGAGGTATTACCGGTTTCAATCTAATGCTTTTGGCCTTAGCTACTCACACACAACACATCATTAACAAAGCACTCGCACTCCATTACTTTCGAACACTCGCGAACTCTAGGTTTCTGTTTTCTGACTACCCCTAGTGACTAAGATATATGTGTTTTGCTATTGTGCTTACATGTTTAGGAATACTGCGATTATGTGCTCTATGTGTTTATGTGATTTCGTGCAATTCGGTGATTTTGTGACTATATGCGTTTACATAGTACGTGTTACTGAGCTTTAGTAAGTAATAGACGTGTGAGGTGAGATTCGAATACATGTGTTGAGTTCCGTGGCAATGTCTATTGCAGACAATGTCTTCTGGATCTCGTCATACGCTCTCTCATCAGGAAAAGAGGGACAGGCGTCTTGCCTCTATTATCGCGAAAAGTGTGGCAAAAGCTGTGAGCGATGTCTATGAGAACGCCAGCAAATCATCCGAGGAATCGAGGACTGAAGGTCCTAAGGCTGTCACGAGACCTTTCAGTTTCAAACAATTCAAGTCATGTGGGCCGAAAGAATTCACAGGCGAAGGAGGTCCTACTGCACTATTCCACTGGTTTGACTCTATTGAGGTTACTCTGCGACAAAGTGGTTGCCCTGATGACCTTCGAACTCTGAACGCTACCGGCGTCTTTCAGTCCCGTGCTTTGGACTGGTGGACGGCCGAGAGGAACAAGAGAGGGAATGATGCAGCTTATGGTTTGTCGTGGGACGAGCTCAAGGAAGTCATGCTAGAGGAATTCTGCCCTCCTCACGAGCGTCAAAAGCTTGAAGATGAATTTTGGCACATACATCAGAAGGATGGAGACAATGCTGGTCTTACTGCTCGCTTCAAACAGCTCAGCATTATCTGTCCCGACCAGGTCAAGACTCCCGAGATGACCATCAAGAAGTACATCCGAGCTTTGCCCGACTGCGTTGCTGATTTCGTGCAAGCGGCTAAGACTACCACGATTGAGGAAACCTATCTGTTGGCCGCTGAAATCAATGACAAAAGGGTTAAAGCTGGTGTGTGGGATAAGACCTCCAAGCATCTGCATCAAGCTACCGCTACTGCACCAACTGCTGAACCTACCTCATCAAGCAGCAAGAGAAAGAACAAGAGAAAGAGCAACTCCACCAACAAGAACTGTGCGATCACTGCTGCACCAGTTCAAGCTGCACCTGCTCAACAACGTCAAGCGGCAGCGCTTGTGGCCAATGCACCGCCCGCAAAGCGTGCATACACTGGGCCACATCCACTCTGCCCTACTTGCACCTATCATCACCCGACTGCTATTCAATGCCGCTTTTGTGCTCACTGCAACGTGTACGGTCACTTCACTGCCAACTGCCGTATTCGTCAAGCCCCTGCCAATCAAGCTCTACTCGCTGCCCCACAGGGTCAACAAGTCCGGCACCCGCAGTCAAGGCCAGAGTCTGCTTCACGTGTGGCGACCCGAATCATTTCGCCAACATGTGCCCGAACAGGGTAGTGAAACAAGAACCGCAACAGCAGCAGCCACAGCAGCAGCAGCAACAACAGCAACAACAACAACAGGCAGCACGCGCCAGAACTTTCAATCTTAACATACGTCAAGCTCAGGCCGACAACAACGTGGTCAATGGTACGTTCCTCGTGAATGGTATTTATGCTTCATGTTTGTTTGATACTGGAGCGGATAATTGCTTTGTGTCGTTCGAATTTGAGAAACTCCTTAGTCGTAGACGTTCCAAACTTTCCTCGGCATTTGAAGTTGAGTCGCTACCGGAAGAACCGTCACCGTTAATTCCGTTATCCGTGATTGTACTCTCGAACTCAACAATCACATCTTCTCGATCGATCTCATTCCGATGCAACTAGGAAGCTTTGATGTCATAGTAGGCATGGACTTTCTTCGCGAAAACCATGCCGAAGTTATGTGCTTCGATAAAATGATTCGTTTTTCGCTCGCAAACGGTGATTCATTGTGCATTTATGGTGATACTACTTCGAAGGGTCTCAAACTTATGTCATGCCTCCAAGCTAGCAAGTATCTCCGCAAGGAATACAGAGCTTTCTTGGCTAACGTCGTAGCAGCGGAGAAGGAAAAGAAAGAGAAGAAGGAAGTGAAAGACGTTCCTGTGGTCCGAGAGTTTCCTAATGTTTTTCCAGGGGATCTTCCGGGACTACCTCCAAAGCGCGATATTGACTTTCGCATTGATCTCATTCCTGGAGCTAATCCTATCGCCAGAGCTCCTTATCGACTCGCGTCGTCCGAAATGCGCGAACTCTCAACCCAACTCCAGGAATTGCTTGAAAAAGGCTTTATTCGCCCGAGCACCTCTCCTTGGGGCGTACCAGTCCTTTTCGTCAAAAAGAAGGATGGGTCGTTCCGGATGTGCATCAACTACCGGGAATTGAATAAGTTGACTATCAAGAACCGCTATCCTCTGCCTCGAATCGACGATTTGTTTGACCAACTACAAGGCGCTACGTGTTTCTCGAAGATCGATCTACGTTCAGGGTACCATCAGCTGCGTATACAAGAGGAGGATATACCCAAAACCGCGTTTCGTACTCGTTACGGCCATTACGAATTCGTTGTCATGCCTTTTGGCCTAACCAACGCACCAGCAGTTTTCATGGATCTGATGAATCGCGTGTGTAAACCATATCTCGACCGTTTCGTCATTGTATTCATCGACGATGTCTTGATCTATTCCAAGTCGAGAGCCGAACACGCGCAACATCTACGTTTGGTTCTCGAGTTGCTCCAGGGGAACCAACTCTACGCCAAGTTCTCCAAGTGTGAATTTTGGTTGGGGGAGGTTCAGTTTCTGGGTCACATTGTAAATAGTCAGGGTATTCACGTCGATCCTGCGAAGATTGAAGCTGTCAAGAGCTGGGTTACGCCTAAGAATCCGTCTGAAGTCCGTTCCTTTCTCGGGCTAGCGGGCTACTATCGATGATTTATCGAAGGATTCTCGAAGATTGCTGTACCCCTTACCTCTCTTACTCATAAGGACCAGCCTTTTGTTTGGGGAACCAAACAAGAGACTGCCTTCCGAACCCTCAAATTCATGCTCTGCAATGCTCATGTTCTCACACTACCCGACGGAAACGATAATTTCATTGTCTACTGTGATGCTTCCAACCTTGGTCTCGGTTGTGTCCTAATGCAACGAGACAAGGTCATAGCTTACGCATCTCGTCAGCTCAAAGTCCACGAGAAGAACTATACAACCCACGATCTCGAGCTAGGCGCAGTTGTTTTTGCATTAAAGATTTGGCGACACTACATGTATGGTACAAGGTGTACGATCTTCACCGATCATAAGAGCCTACAACACATCTTTAATAAGAGGGAACTGAATATGCGTCAACGTCGATGGGTAGAACTTCTCAACGATTACGACTGTGAGATCCGTTATCACCCAGGCAAAGCGAATGTTGTTGCCGACGCACTTAGCAGACGGAGCTATCTGCTTAGCACTCGTAATGTTCAAGCCCAGCACAACCTCGAAGCTCTCATCCGCGACGCCCAACATGCATGTTTCAACGAACGCACTCTGAAGAAGGAAAGAATCTACCATGATGGAGCCCAGCTTGTGAGCAAATCGAATGGGATATTCCACTTCTTAGACCGAATTTGGATTCCCAAGCGAACCAACTTGCGACAGATTATCATGGATGAAGCCCACAAATCCCGATACTCTATCCATCCCGGTGCTGACAAAATGTACCATGATCTTCGCTATAGGTACTGGTGGCCGGGTATGAAACGGGATATCGCTCTCTACGTCGGAAAGTGCCTAACCTGTGCTAGAATCAAGGCTGAACATAAAGACCCTCTGGCTTGCTCGAACAACCACCAATTCCCATGTGGAAGTGGGAGAGCATAGCTATGGATTTCGTAACCAAGCTTCCAACCACGTCATCAGGTCACGACAACATTTGGGTTGTTATTGACCGTTTGACTAAATCAGCTCACTTCCTGCCAATACGAGAAGACTACAAGGTGGAACGATTAGCCCGAATCTACACCGACGAGATCATTTGTCGACATGGGACGCCTCGCGACATCATCTCTGACCGTGATGCTCGGTTTACTTCACGATCGTGGGAAACATTCCAAACGGCACTCGGTACAACGCTTAATCTAAGTACTGCGTTCCACCCACAAACCGACGGTCAGACTGAAAGGACGATTCGTACTCTTGAAGACATGCTCCGTTCGTGTGTTCTAGACTTCGGTGGTAATTGGGATAGACACCTTCCGTTAGTCGAATTCTCGTATAACAACAGCTACCAGGCTAGCATCCAGATGGCACCTTTCGAGGCCTTATACGGAAGAAGATGTCGATCGCCTATTGTGTGGCACGAGATCGGTCATTCGCAACTAACCGGTCCGGAGCTGCTACAAGAAACGACAGACAAAATTTTCCAAATTCGAGACAACTTAGCGAAAGCTCGGGATCGACAGAAAGTTTACGCCGATAAAAAGTGCAAGCCCCGTGAATATGGCGTTGGTGACTACGTACTCCTAAAGGTATCACCTTGGAAGGGTGTAGTCCGATTCGGCAAGAAGGGGAAGCTCGCGCCTCGATATGTGGGACCTTTTAAGATTCTGGAAAAGATTGGAAAAGTCGCCTACAGACTCGAATTACCGGAGGAACTTAGCAATGTCCACCCAACTTTCCACGTGTCAAACCTCCGAAAGTGCATCGCCGACCACGACTTACATGTTCCTTTGGACGATCTATGAGTGAACGAAACATTACACTTCGTGGAGAAGCCTGTCGAAATCATGGATCGCCAAACCAAAGAACTCAGGCGCTCACGCATTCCTATTGTGAAGGTCCGGTGGGAAGGCAAACGAGGCGCGG
Source organism: Helianthus tuberosus (assembly GCA_030545235.1). Lineage (NCBI taxonomy): Eukaryota > Viridiplantae > Streptophyta > Magnoliopsida > Asterales > Asteraceae > Helianthus > Helianthus tuberosus. The sequence goes on from JARYGA010051258.1 coordinate 21,699, forward strand.
AGTTCACTTGGGAACTCGAAAGCGACATGAAGGCAAAATATCCACAGTTGTTTAATTAAGAAATTTGTAGACTTATAGATCAGGTGTTTTCGCACAACATATCCGAGTTTTAGCAATTTTATCCGTAAAAAGTTGTTTAATTTGGCGATTTTCAGAGAAAAACATGATGCATATGAAAGATGAAGAACTTGATCAAATCTGAGTGTGTTTAATCATCACAATCGATCACCTGCTCAGATACCACTTGTAGGATCGGTTTTGACTCCGTTACGAATATGATTAGTCACACACGTTCACGGGTTCCGCACATCTCCGAGCCAACAAATATCCGCGCGAATAGGCTAAACAACAAGTCAATACGGATATGTTATCCGCACGGATTGCCATCCGTACGGTGAACATCAACAGCAACATTCAATATTTTTCTAACAAAATTCAAATTTCTCACAAACGGCTTCGAATTAAGATCTGAAACTTTATAGGCTTTTAGATCAGACAATTTCGCATAACATATCCAAAAATCAGCGATTTTCATCTGTAAAAGTCGATTTATCTGACGATTCTCAGTGGTCCAAACGAAGGACTCTCACATGTGATCCACGGTTAGTTACGGCTTTCAGCTTAATTTCGGGACGAAATTCCCTAAACAAGGGGAGGCTGTAACACCCCGTGTTTTCACGAGTGAAAGACAAAGTCAAGGTCAAAGTCAACGACCGATTTCGCGCGACTTGACTCGTAGAAATGTTTTTATTTTATTTATATTATGTGGAGTAAGTGTCGTTCATTACAATAATCGAATCGTGTTAACCATATTTCAATCGACCTACGACTGTGAATGATAGGAAGTAACAATGCGATAAAGTTAATATAGCTACGCAAATCAAATCGACATCGAACCGCAACTCGAACTGTGTATTTTACTTGTATTTATACGTGTGTGTGCGCCTTACGTGTTACCTGTGCATGTTTATTTTGTGTTATGATGTGATAATCAAGCGAACTCAATCGAACTCGAAGCCTAACTCGAATGTAAACGAACCCGAATTCCGAGTCGAACCATAAAAGAAGTAGTTGGGACTGAAAGTAATTTGGCTAGGAAACCCTATCGAATCGCTCGCAAATCGAAACCGAAGCGTCGTCGCACCGAACGCACCAAGACAGGCGACATCCACACGGATGGTCAATCCGCACGGATTGCCAATCCGCACGGATTGCCAATCCGCGCGGATAGCCTATCCGGGTTACGTGCCATGCGCACGGCTCACCCTTTCCCCTTTTGGCATCCTATAAATACACGGGTCACTCTCTAACTTTTCCACTTTTGGAAAGTGACGTCTGAACCACACGCATTCTTCACTTTTTCTCAGATTTCTCTCAATCCAGGTAAGATCTTGCACTAATTCTTGTACATCCTTGATCACTACACAATTCTACACCTTTCCATCTTTCCAATCTCAACTTCCAACCATGAAATCATCCAGATTTGGGGTATTCTCGGGTGACGTCATCATGAAGTTCTTATGAACTTCAAGATCGACTTCATTCCACCAAGAATAGCTCAGATCTGAACGATTTCCATAAGATTTCACAACAACTTCACCTAAATCTAAACTTTTCTAAGGATAAAAGAGTTAAAAGAAATAAACCTAAGTTCTCTCCTTCTTTTACCCTTAATATCGGTATGAATCTGATCGGTTCTAGTTTTCCACTCCTTAATAGTGAGGCACTAGTCCTAGATCTGGATTCTACCCACCAGACACCTGATTTCGGGGTCAACTGGAATGACCGTTCTGAGTCGCCGGCAGGCCAAGTTAGGGTGGTTCCTGACCGGTCTAGTCACGCGAGTGAGAATACGATTCCAAGTGGTTGCCACGTAATCAGAACGTCTCGATAAACGACAACAGAAACCAAGAGTAGACGAACGGAACAATCAGACCAGGGACTGTCCGCACGCACCGGCTGTCCGCACGGACAAGCTGTCCGCACGGACAAGCTGTGCGCACGGACAGGCTATCCGGACGGTTGGCACCCGGACGAGCTACCCTTGGGACCCACTTTCCAAACAAGGTTTGAGTATCGACGAATGAGCAATCCGGACGGACGACCTCTGAATGGATTACTCTTCGGATCATGAGATACTAAGGCTTTAAAATAAATTCAAATAGTGTTCATCCGCACGGCCAAGTCGTCCGCACGGACAGGCTATCCGCACGGATTATCTCTGCCCGAGCGCACAGACTGTCCGCACGGATCACCATTGTCCGCACGGACTACCATCCGGACGGATTGTTGTCCGCGCGACCGGCTTGAAAGGTAGAAACACTTAAACATTTTCTAAATGCTACAACGAAAACTTCAAAGCACAAGCCATCATACACAAACACATCCTTAGGAAGAAACAATCCACTTGAACGTTTATCCGCACGAACAACTTGTCCGTACGGATAAGCAATCCGCACGAGCGACTAATCCGCACGGACAGCTCACCCGCGCGGATAGCTTATCCGGATGGGTCACCATCCGCACGGATCACCGTGCGCACGGATAGTTCACCCGCACGGATGACTTCCTCTCACGGATAGTTGATCCGCACGATCAGCCATCCTAACCACTCTCACTTGTACTGTTTTGCGTGCCACTTATCGCTGCATTATCGAATCTATTCAGGCTAACTATACTCGCTGAAAAGCGCTCCCTTCAATCCATAATCGCTGTGAGTATACTCGAACCCTTTTTGCTTTAGCACTTTTGGGTGTTACATACGTTACGAATATTCAAACTACTGTTATCACACTACTCAAGCTATTTTCAACGCTAAACCAATAATGCATGTAATACGTGGCTTATGAATGCTTGTTTGTTATGTTTACACATGAAATGTTGTCTACCTGTCTTAGCAACGATAGTACTATAGTTTGGACTCAGCACCCGTTCACACGGGGGTTGTTAAGGATCTTTTACTTGCATGAATTACGGTGGTAATCATGTATTGCGAACTGCCTCGGGCAGTCAACCCGCAGTCATTGGTATCGATGGATCTATGTCGATAACTAACGTGCTTCATTTCACTATGTGTACGTGCTGGTTATGCGTAAACGAATTCGAACTCTATATGCTATTAACAAACTTGTATGCTCACCTTTACATTTTATGTATTGACTTTATTTTAACGTATGTGACAGGTGCTTAGGATGCGTGTGTGGTAGGAAATGGAAGCTAGAATAAAGCTTTAGAGCCCAACAAATAGTTGTCTGTAGATGACGTACTAGGGGTCTCTAGAAGCAGATAAACAATTGCTACTTAATTAAATCTGAGTTGTCGGAACAGAATATTTGTTTTGATGTTATCTGTAATAACTTGTTTGACTATTTAAGATACGGTATGGGATGTATTGCTTTAATTGAATGGTAATGATAGTTGTTATGGAAACTTCTGGACAATCTGTTTCGCTCAGTGCCACGCCCCGATGATTCCGCCATCGGTTGGGGTGTGACAAAACGCCCGTTCCACATCTTTTCTTGCGGCCTCGTGTTGCCTCTTGAACTTTTTTTCATTCGGGATGTGAGGATATGGAAAAGACTTCACAAACACGGACCAGCTAGGGTAGATCCCATCAGTAAGATAATACCCGCGTTTGTATAAGTGGTCGTTCACCTGAAATGGACAATATGGCGTCATTCCGTTTCGTTGAGTAAGAAATAACGGAGATTGTTGGAGCACGTTGATGTCGTTTTGTGAACCCGCCGGGCCACAAAAAGCATGCCAAATCCACAAATCTTGAGACGCTACCGCCTCTAACATAACCGTCGGGTATTGATGATCGCCTCTCATATATTGTCCACGCAATTCTGTGGGGCACATTCTCCAGACGAAGTGTGTACAATCCAGACTACCCAACATACCAGGTAGGTGATGTCTCTCCTCGTGAGCCTGATACAATAGCGCAACGTCGTGGCTCGTTGGTCTACGTAAGAATTCACCGGCATACATTGCACAGACCGTCTGGCAGAAATATTCAAGGCACTCACGAGAGGTCCTTTCAGACATCTTTAAATACTCGTCGTTTTCGTCTGGTGGGTTACCGGTTGCAAGTTGTTTAATCGCAGAAGTAACCTTTTGCAACGGCGTGAAACTTTTCTTCATTCTCCCGTCCAAGCCCTCTTGAAACCACTCGTCGTTCGCTTCGACGTCACTAACAATTTTTAGGAACAAAGACTTTGACATACGAAACCTCTGACGAAAAATATCGGCATTAAATTTTGGATTTTCTACAAAATAATCGGCCATTAGTGTTTCGTGGCCACCCTCACGATCTCGATGGACAATTTTTTTTT
>JARYGA010051259.1:0-15726 GCA_030545235.1 Helianthus tuberosus
TGTATTTTTGTGAATTTTGGTTATTAAATAATTCTTATCTAATTTAGGACAAATAAACAAATTGAGGGATTGCGTTAACTTATAAAAACGCACCCAAAGGTGAGTACATAGACCCCTCTTTTACTGTTTTCAAACTGTTTTGGGGTGAAACACATGTGCCTACTTGTTAATTTCATGCTTTCCACATTTTCATAATATATACTTGCTAAGTTCATTAGTACATGTTTTACATTACATTTCTGCTATGTATGATGACTTGGCATGCTAGCATATTGTTTTACATTACACTAGTTGCATATGTTTACTCCACATATGGACACATTGTTTTACAATGCATTTTGTTGCATATGCTCATCCAGCATATGAACACATTATATTACATTTTGAACCGTTGTAACTATTTGACCATGTGAACCGTTGTAACTATTCGACTATGTGAACCGTTGTAACCATTTGATTATATGAACCGTTTGTAACTGTTGAACCGTGTGAACCGTATTTAACCATACATAAACATTTCTACAATTTATTTCAACATTTCACTTTGATGGTTTTTACATAAACATTTGACATTTGGCTTTACATAAACATTTTTACCTTGATGGTTTGTTTTGGTAAGTGATTTAAGTAACGAGACGAGTGTAATATGATACAAACATAGTGGATATGCCGCCGGTACTTCCTATATATAAGTGCTTGTATTATATTACATGTCATAGTGTTATTTAAATCATTTCAATTTGGACTCATATATTTTACACAAATAACATATTTTTCATAAGACATTTATTTACAAAACAACTTATTTTATACAAACTCATTTTACTTGGCTATTCATTTAACCCTACATTACTCTTTTACATATCGTCTACTTTATCGTCACTTCTCATCTGACTTACAAAACAAAACATTTTATAAGGTTCATGGCTACTTTTGCTAAACATTTTCTTCAAACTTATATGTCATGAATCCCAAATCAATAAACCTATGTATCTCACAGGCATTTTTATGCTGACGTACCTATTTTCACATGTGTTTCAGGACATGATGCGTAGGATTTATCAAGATACACCTAGGCAGACTTGGACTTTAGCAACAATAAAAGATGCAAGACTAGTTAATTATGTTATATTTCTTGTTTGTTAAGACATTGTAACCCTCTTAATCAATAAAACGAAATCTCAATTTTCCATGTGTTATGAAACAATGATTCTGTTACAACACTCCCCGACGATTCCGCCACGTTTTGTTGTTTTTACGTGGTCGGGGTGTGACAAAACACTAACACTAAAATTGACGAAACGGTAAGCGTTAAGTTAACTAATGATCAAACCTCACTAATAAAAGAAGACCCATTTGAAATCAACATTACACCGGTTCCATGTTTTTTTCAAAATTCATTTATTAGTAATGTCACAATTGATAAAGATCTTTGTGTTAACATAATGCCCAACTACATTTTCGAAAAATTAAGTATTAGTGATTTTTCTCCACTTCAAATACCCATTTTTCTATCTAATTGGAAAATAATAAAATCAATCGGTTTAGTTGAGGATGTCTTGGTTCAAACAAATCAAATGGTAATCCCAACCGACTTTGTCATCCTTGATGACGCTCCTCTAGTGTTGGGACGACCCTTTGTAAAAACTCACGAAGCTTTGAAAAACCGGAAGTACAACAATCTACCTCTTCAATTAGGGGCATTTAAAAAGAGTGTCGATCTTGAGCGATCAATGAAATATCCATTCGGCAATAATGACCCCCTAATTGAAGATGAAGATGAACCACCCGATACAAGTGAAAAGATTGACCACTTTGTTGAAGAAGAGGTCGCCATAGAACAAACTTTTAAAGTTCTTGATCAAAATGAGCAACCCAATAAGGAGTCTCCTAAAGACCCACCTCTTGAGCTCAAAGAACTTCCAAAGGGTTTGGAATATGCTTTTCTAGACAAAGATGGTAAATCACCTGTAATTATTTCGTCTAAGTTAAGTAGTTTAGAAAAAGAAAAATTAATTAATCTTTTGAGAAAACACAAAAATGCGATTGCTTGGAAGCTTGTAGACATTAAAGGAATAAGTCCTTCCATGTGTACGCACAAAATTTTAATGAATGATGACTACAAATCGGTAATACAACCACAACGTCGAGTAAATCCAAATGTTCAAGAAGTGGTTAAAAACGAAGTCATCAAATTACTTGACGCCGGACTTATTTATCCTATCTCCGATAGTCCTTGGGTAAGTCCCGTCCAAGTAGTTCCAAAGAAAGGAGGTATGACGGTAATAACTAACGAAAAGGATGAATTAATACCAGCGAGAACGGTCACAGGATGGAGAGTATGTATAGATTATAGACGATTAAATGAAGCAACAAGGAAAGATCACTTTCCTTTGCCCTTCATTGATCAAATGTTAGAAAGATTATCCGGTCATAAATTTTACTGTTTGTTGGATGGTTTTTCAGGTTACTTTCAAATCCCGATAGCACCCGAAGACCAAGAAAAGACAACCTTCACATGTCCCTATGGAACTTTTGCCTATCGACGCATGCCATTTGGTCTATGTAATGCCCCCGTAACCTGCCAACGTTGCATGGTAGCCATCTTCCATGACATGATAGAAAAGACAATGGAAGTCTTCATGGACGACTTTTCTATCTTTGGGGATTCATACGACCAATGCCTCGATAACCTTGAATGAATGCTATCCCAATGTGAGGAAACTAACCTCGCCCTTAATTGGGAAAAATGCCATTTTATGGTAATGGAGGGAATAGTACTCGGTCACAAGATCTCAAGCGAAGGAATGGAGGTTGATCGAGCCAAAATATACACTATTTCTCGATTACCACCCCCCTCCTCCGTTAGAGCTATCAGAAGTTTCCTAGGGCATGCCGGATTTTATAGGCGGTTTATCAAAGACTTTTCCAAAATTTCAAGGCCTCTAACAAAATTACTTGAAAAAGATGACCCTTTCATCTTTGACAAGGATTGCAATCAAGCATTTCTAACCCTAAAGGAAATGCTAGTCAATGAACCTATCATGATAGCGCCTGATTGGAAATTTCCTTTCGAAATCATGTGCGATGCAAGTGACTTTGCGGTTGGAGCTGTCTTGGGACAAAGAAAAGAAAAGCATTTTCACCCAATTTATTATGCTAGTAAAACACTTAACGACGCACAAGAAAATTACACAACAACTGAAAAAGAATTACTAGCTGTGGTATTTGCTTTTGATAAATTCCGTTCTTATCTTGTTCTTTCTAAAACAATAGTCTATACAGATCATGCAGCTATTCGATATCTCTTCAAAAAGCAGGACGCAAAACCACGTTTGATTCGGTGGATTTTACTCCTCCAAGAATTTGATATTGAAATCAAAGACAAAAGAGGAGCATAAAACACCGCAGCAGATCATCTTTCGCGCTTAGAAGACCCAGCTTTGGAGGCAACCAGGGACGAGCAAATCAACGAAAAATTTCCAACGGAGTCCCTAGAAATGGTGGAATACAGAGAAGAACCATGGTACGCCGACTATGCTAACTACCTAGCTAGCGGTATAGTCGCAAAAGGTTGGCCACATCATCAAAGAAAGAAATTCTTTGCTAATGTGAAGCATTATTTTTGGGAAGATCCATATCTTTTCAAAATGTGTGCCGACCAACTCATCCGACGATGCGTACATGGTAGCGAAGCACGAAGAATTCTCCGCCATTGTCATGAAGGTCCATACGGAGGGCATCATGGTGCCGCTAGTACCGTACGAAAGGTATTTAATTCAGGGTTTTATTGGCCAACCATTTACAAAGACGCCCAAAGTCTTGTCAAGACATGTGATGCTTGCCAAAGAACAGGTAATATTTCTTCCAAAAATGAAATGCCCCAAAATGGCATTCTTGTTTGTGAAATTTTTGATGTGTGGGGACTCGACTTTATGGGACCTTTCCCACCGTCAAAAGGAAACAAATATATACTTGTGGAGGTAGATTACTTGTCTAAATGGGCCGAGGCCGAGGCACTTCCAACAAATGACGGAAGAGTCGTGGTAAGATTTCTGAAAAAATTATTCTCTCGTTTTGGAACACCTAAAGCATTAATAAGTGATAGAGGTACCCATTTTTGCAACCATCAACTTGAAATTTTTTTAACAAGATATGGGGTCTATCACTGGGTCTCAACAGCATATCACCCTCAAACAAACGGACAAGCCGAAGTGACTAATAGAGGTTTAAAACGAATACTTGAAAAAACCGTAGGGTTAAATAAAAAGGAATGGGCAGATAAATTAGATGATGCTTTATGGGCTTTTCAAACTGCTTATAAAACAACAATAGGTACAACCCCATATAAGCTCGTCTATGGAAAAAGCTGTCATTTGCCAGTAGAAATTGCACACAAAGCCTACTGGGCAATTAAAAAGGTAAACTTAGATTTAGAATTTGCCGGTAGAAATCGATTTTGTCAGTTAAATGAATTAGACGAACTTAGGAATATTGCATACTCAAACTCCGAAATTTATAAGGAAAGAATGAAAAATTTGCATGGCAAACATATTAAACCTAATGAATTTCGAGTAGGAGACCAAGTTCTTTTGTTTAATTCGCTACTTCGACTATTTCCTGGTAAATTAAAGTCTAGGTGGTCAGGACCTTTTTCCATCACCCATATTTTCCCACACGGTGCAGTAGAAATTAACTCTCGGAATGGAATTCCATTCAAAGTCAATGGCCAACGGCTGAAACTCTATCATGGATTCATTGAGGATGAAGAGGAAGAAATCTCGCTTCAAACGGTCGAAGAGTGAAAGCATCAACATCATACCTGGTAAGTTACGAACAAAAGGGTTGACTTCTAAATCGGTAAGTCTTCTAACCAAGTTTTTGGGAAACAAGGGCACTCACACGAGCACTTAAAAAAAATATTTTTTTTCGGCACGGGGCCGTGTCCGCGCGACTGTCGGGATAAAACCCCTTTTTCATAACAGTTACTTCAATCCACACGCCCCGTTTCCCCAAAAACGCTCTGGTTCAAGGCGATTTTCCGCAGATTTTCGATGTCTCCTCTACTTCTAACAACATCAAGGTATGATTCTATCATCATTAGTAGTTAGATTAAGCATTTGCATGTAGTTAAAACATCAAAAATTTGGGAAAAAATCTAGGGTTCTTGAACTTCATCCGGATCGAACCTCAAATTTTTGCATAAATCTGTTAGCATTAGTTTAGATTAATGTTATAGGAAGTAAATCCACTTATATTGTTCAAAGATTCGCCCGATTTCTCACAAAAACCCCAAACCCTTGTTTTTGAACCGAAAAAGATAAAATTGAAGGGGTAAACGGTTTGTTTTGGGAAAAACGACACTTAGGGTTTCATTTTCGGGGGAAACCGCACCTATTGGACCAAAAATTTTCAAGTTTTCGGGACCGGGTCGAAAAATGAAGATTTTGAGTAACAGACGCCTGGACACGGGGTCGTGTCCACTGAACACGGGGCCGTGTCCAGCTCGCTGTTTTCAGTTTTCTTCGAAAATTCCATTGTTTCATGCTAACTTTTGGTGTATTCTTTCAGATGTCGAAGAAATTCACGAGGTTCAATGCAAATGAGCTCGATGCTAGGGCCAGATACGAAGTGCTTAAAACCAGACCGGAAGAATACCCAAGAAGAGCGTGCATGGATCTGTTAGCAATGGTGAACCAACTTGACCGGTTTAACAACCTCGTTACCGGCCCACTAAGAGTCGCCCTAACCACTCGACTTCGCTCAGTCCACGAGTACAATCTGGAATTCTATAGCACATTCATGTTCAATTCAAGGTGCGACCCTTTCGACAATGATGGGGTGGGATTCCGATGTGGTGGAACTAAGTACTCGATTTCGATGGCACAATTTGGGTCGATAGTTGGGCTGTATGCGGAGGAAGATGCGGGAAATGAAGAGAACACCGGAGGGGTGCGAGAGTTGGATGAGAACGAATTCCAAGCCGCGTGGGCTCAGATTGGTGAAGGGCACTACAACCCGAGCAGCACTAAGAGCACTAAGTTGAGGGACCCGCTTTACCGTTACATTCATAGGGTCCTCACTTATTATCTTAGCCAAAGACATGACAGCGGTGGCGTTGTAGGGTTGAGAGACCTGATAGTCCTTCATTGCATTCATAACCGCAGACACCTCGATGTTCCGTACCTCCTGCTCCGAAACATGCATTTGAACCGGCTTGCTACTCCACCAACCCCTATCTTCTTTGGGGGGTGGATATACCGTCTCTTCAAGCATTTCGTGAACATGCCTAGGTCCTTCGAAAAGAGCCCATGGTCGGGAAGAGTGGATGTACAGATCTGCCGCTCCATGAACTTAATTTTTGAGGATGAAGACGGGACAATTAGCTTCCAAAGGATGCAGGGGCATGCATGGAACCTGCAAGAGGCACTCGTCCTTCACGCTCCACAGCATCATCAGTACCAGTACCAGCCCCATGGTGATCCGGGCCAATCCTCCTCACAAGGAGGCGGTTTTCCTAACTTCCAAAGTTTACATGATTTGTTGCAGGAAAACCTCATGTGCACCAGGAACACCTATAACATGGCGATCAACACGTACACCCGGGTCGGAGCACTTGAAAGAAACATATCCGACATTCAGGATGACATTGGGAGTATCCGGGAGTACATGGCGGGGCATGGAGGAGGAGATGATGATGAGGACGAGGACATGGACTAGGCGGGTGGAGTAGAGGCAGGAGCGGCTGGTTCGTGATCCCACAGGTTAACCTCCTTTTATCTTGAACAATTTCTGGCCTGCGTGCCGTGTGTTGAACAATTTACTTTCCTTTAACTCTTTTTATTTTCTGCATTTGTTTTTCTTTTTTTTTAACTTTGTGATGTGGATGTTGAACTTGGTAATTTAGGATGTTTGCTATGGTTTGGTGTAGTGTTTATTGATAAAACAGGTACATACGAGGCTTAGAGCACTAAACATTAGTGCTACTAAAGCCGGGACAGGAAAACCGGAGCCAGAAACCTGTTTTTCAACTTTGCAGATTGTCTACACGGGGTCGTGTCCAGCCGACACGCCCCCGTGCCCACTCCCCCAGACCTGCTGTTTGTCTAATTCTGCAGACTTTTGCCAGACACGGGGTCGTGCCCAGTGGACACGCCCCCGTGTTTACCTTCTGTAAGTTTTCATTACTGGCACCAGAACACGGGGTCGTGTCCTTCGGACACGGGGCCGTGCCCAGACACCCAGTAACATAAAATTTTGCTTTTTCACACCTTTTTACACATTCAATCAACCTAAAAACTTATTTTTGGGATACATTGAGGATAATGTGTAATTTAAGTGTGGGGGGGATGCTAAAATCTTGAATCTTGCAAGTCCTAATTACAAGCTTTACACAAAACTCTATTGGAACCGCTAATCACCCCAAATTTTTTCAAAAATTTTTCATTTCTTACTTGTCTAGGTTTAATTTGGGAATTTCAAATTCTAAAAGGGTTATATTTTTACAAATTTACAACCGATAGCGTCGTGATAAAAAGAACCAACATAAGAAAATTATGAAACGACATGACAAGCTTAGTTAAAATTTGATTATATATATACTTGATCACATAAAAACCCATTCTCACAAAAGTGAGTTTTGAGCCTTTATTGAGCATACAAATACATATCTTTAAACTAAATGCTCATTTTTCATTTCTTGTGTGAATAGCCGCTTGGTTCTTACGACTCTAAAACTTGCCACGACGATACATTCCCGGTCCTTACCAACTTAAACCCGAGTAAGTAAATGATGGAGGCATTAGGACTAACCCTTTTTCATTTCTACACCATTATTTTTTTTTTTTTTTACCACATACCCAAAAATCCCCCTAGTTAACCCCTTTGAGCCTAAATCTTTTCATTTCTTAACCCAAAAACAAACACCCTTGCACCCACCAAAACCTTTTTTATTTTTAACCCTTTATTTTTAGTAACAAGCTCGGTTTTTCGTATGACTTTTCAAAAAAATAAAAAAATAAAAATGTTGATGATGAAGCAAAAGAGAAATAAACAAACAAGTTCATCAAAAATAACTTTTTTGAATAATGGCTTCATCAAAATTAAAAAAAATTTTGCAAAAATAAAAAGTCTTACGAAAACCGATGCTTTTTACGCCTTTTCGCCCTTTTACTAACCATTCACCCAACCACCTACCTTTAACCCTAGCCTAACCCTTCACCCAAAAGTCCTCTTGATATTTACAAAGGTATATAGTTAAAAAGGAGGAGGATTGATTGCTTGGCAAGCCTATGGTAGGAGTAAGTTCCATGCCGCTCTCGAGTGATTCACTAAAATACATCTTCGGCCGAGTGTTGAGTGATCCCCGCGAGGTATGTGAACCTGTATATAAATGGAATTTTAAAAAGGCATGTTATGCCTTAATAAGTAATTTATCTTATGTAATGTTTTAAATAAATCATGACGAATAGGATTGTAAATAAATAAAAATAAAACTTGATAAAGAATATTGGAAATCCCGACACTCTATGACAAGCCCAAAAACCTTCTCTTCTACCCATTCTATTGCATTTGAGAGTGTAAAGCCACATTTTAAAGAGTTTTGCTTGAGGACAAGCAAAGATTCAAGTGTGGGGGTATTTGATGTGTACAAAATGCAACATATAAATTACATCAATTGTGGCATAAAACTAACCCTTTTTTAGTACTAATGTTGGAAAAAGTGTGTTTTTGTCTTCCTTTTGTATTTTCAGGATTAAATGAGCTCAAATTAACAAAAGAAGCAAAAAGCCAGCTAAATCTAACATAAATACAAGAAAAGGAACAAACGTGGCATGCCCGACCCCCCGACAGCATCTTCCCAAGCAAAATCAAGAAGACAGAATACTAAACACGCCCCGTGCTCAGTGAACACGGGGGCGTGCCCAAGTGCCAACATAAAAGACAAAGCTATAGAAGCTTCTATCACCCACCACGGGGGCGTGCCCAGCGGACACGGGGCCGTGGTAAACTCTAAGATTCGCAGAATCTGAGGAAATCTTGATAGCACATATATGCTTCTGCACACAGGGGCGTGCCCTGCGGACACGGGGGGGTGGTCAACTAATGCAGACAAACTGCAATTAATGAAGGAAGAGAAGAGGATGGACATGGGGCCGTGCCCAATGGACACGGGGCCGTGCCCGAGCTACTGTTCAGCCTATAAATAGGGGTGCTTGGCTCATTTGCAGACCATCCCTTGGCACACCACCTCTCTCACACTTCACCCACCACCCACCACCATCACAACACCATCATCCAACACCATCATCCATTGTCCATCATAGAGTGTGTGAGTCGTCTCGGGATCCAAGATTGTTCGTAAGAGTTCTAGACAATCAAAGGCCATGTTTGCCTAAGTCTCTTACATCACTTGGTGAAGACAAGTGTCTAGTGTAATACTTTTTATTTTTAATCTTTTCGCACTTTTTACTTGGCCATGTATGTGACAACCGGTGATTTGCGGCCTTTAATTACGCGATTAACAAGCAATATACACGACGATAAATAATGTTTATGATGCAAATTAACTTAATTAGGCCCTTGGAGTGCCTGTGAACGCCTCTTCAACATTACAGTGCGCATTTGACGATCCGCGAAGAAACGGCTGAAAATTTAGTAATGACAACCGAAACCGTACGAAATACTGACGACACCGACAAATATGGATGTTACACGAATACTTTTTATGCTATCGACACTTATGGAATTTGGGTTGCGATATCGGGCCTCGTAGGAATTACGGGCCACTTACACATGAGATGGGCTTGTGGGCCCTGGGCCCAAGCCCAAAACCCACAAGCCTAAACCCGCACATAACATACAAGATCTCTAGGCAATACTTATAAAATCTTACAAAATATTTACAAGAGATTCTCAAAATCTCTACAAGATATTCAAAATCTCTACAATATCTCTATAAATCTTTCCAAGAGATTTATGTCTCAAAAAGATGGAACACAAGAAATCTTACGAGATGTACAAGATCTATATAAGATCCATATCCCCTCATTCCTTCCAACACTCAAAATACACCCAAAAACCTGCTACCTCACTCATTACTCTCTCTCTCGATAATATGCACAGACAACTTCACCATCTTCACAATTACATGACCACAACCCTTCTCCCCTCTCAAACCTTATTCCCTGCTAACTAACATCAGACACAGAGGAAGAGCCAAACAAGCATCTCTTGGCTCCACTCACCCCTCCATCTTCTCTTATACCGCCGGCCACCACCATCGTTTTGGTGGTGGCGGATATCACCAACAGCAACACCACCATCACCACAGGCGGCGGCGCTGTGGTGGGTGGTGACGGAGGTAGGTTCGAGCCCGAGAAGAAGACCGAGAGGAGAAAGAGACAGGAGAAGCAGGAGAGAGAGAGAAAGAAACATCGGTGTTGTTTCCGGTGACGAACTGCCGGTGGCGGCGGAGCCGCGGCGGCGGCGGCGCTTTGTTCCGACGGCGACGGTAACAATGGTGAGTATTTACTCAGTTGTTTTGATTATTCAAGTTCTGGTTTGAGTTCTGTCTCGGGTACAGTTCGGGTTCCGGGTCAGATTCAAGAGGGTGGCTCGGTTCAGCTTCAAGTAGATGGTTTGGGGTCGAGGTTTGGTTCAGATCATCGGGTCATGGTCTTGCTCAGTCAACAGGTCAAACGGGTTGTTTCGGGTCTCGCGGTTCGGGCAGACGGTCAGCTTCATTTTTGGCTCGGTCAACTCAGGTCAAACCCAGTTGACTCGGTCCAACTCAGTCAACCCGAGTCAACTCAGTTGACTCGGTCAACTCAGTCAACACGTTCGGCTTTTCGACACGAGTATTCGGTAAAAGTTTTAGCACGAATATTGTTTACGATAATTATTCTTTGTTTTATCACGTGATAACGAGCTCGAACCGATTAATTATAGTTTACGGTTAATATATTTGACGAATTACATTATATTGATTGAATATTGTTGAAGATTGATAAAAATAACGACACTTTAGTGGTCGGGGGCGTCCAAAAACAGAGGAAACTCTGCCCGTTTTTTGAGAAAATCCGTAAAATAAAACGTGCTTTATTATAAAACAACAATTATTGATATAAAGCGACTTTTATAAAACAAGATACATATATAAAGTTTCTTTCGACGACACTTTACAACTTACGAAAACAACGATTCGGAAACTATTTACAACAACAAACATAGTTGTTTTGAACTTCGGAAATTCGACAAATCCTTATATAAAAATAAATATAATTTATATATTTATTTCAAACGTAAACTCGAATCCTTTTATAAATAAATATAGTATATATATTTACTTCAAACATCGCGTAACATGAATTCGTTTTATAAAAATAAATATAGTTTTTATATTTATACCACACGAATTCCCTTATAAAAATAAATATAGTTTTATATTTATTTCAAACTTCAAACAACTCGATGATACTTTCGCAAAATAAATATAACTTTTTATATTTATTACAAACGCCGAAGCGGCATATACGTATATTTTGGCAAATATATACAAGACGCAACATATATAATACAAGTTTATTATATATTACTTTCATACGAATATTCCTATATACACAAACGACTTCTCGGGGCGACAAAGTTTAACTTAGTCATTTTCGTTAAATTGACAACTTACCGTTGAATCGTTCAGTTAACGATTCGGTAGAGCTCGGTGACACGTAGTTTAGTTACCGCTCTTAATTAGAAACTTATAAGATATTCCGTGTTAGGAATATTGTAGAATGCATGCTAGCGAGTCTCGTCTTGGAAACGACATCACGAAGTCGTAATTAGCAAGCTTTGCACAAGACAATCCAGGTGAGTTCATAACCCCACCTTTTTGCAGTTTTACATTTATCTAAATGTTTTCGGGGTGGATAGACATGCACTTTTTGCAAAGCATACAAGAATTACATATTTCTAAACCATTTTACAAGCAAGTTTTAACTGAGACAAATGGTTTACGAAAAGCTTATGCTTTATACCGGTTTTTCAAACAAGCGTATTTTTCGAAGTATGCATACACACGAGTTCTAGTTTTCTAAACTACGGGAAAATACAAATACAAGAGTTTACAAGATACATATGTTACAATGTTTACAAATGGTATGATGAATACAAAAATTGAGAAATGATACGAGAAATGATATAGGAAATGATGCAAGAATTGATACGAGAAATGATACGAGAAATGATACAAGAAATCGTGTCACGAATAGGTTACCATAAGCACCATTAATCAACAATATACCTAGACCGCAGAACAAAAGGTTAGATCTAACGGGTGTCGGGCAGCCACACTCTTGGTGAGAACGAGTACCAAGCAGTGCTTTTGTGTCTCAGAATATGCCAACTAGAAAAATGCCTATGGTTTGGTTGCTTCCTATGTCGTGTCACACGTTAATGGCCTTGCAACCCATTAACAACCTTGATACATACAGAATTTCGTGATTTATACAAGAATACTTGATTTAGACAAGAGTACGTGATTTATACAAGAATACGTGATTTATACAAGAATACTTGATTTATACAAGATACATATAGAAATACTTGATTTATACAAGATACATACAGAAATACTTGATTTATTCAAGATACATACCATGTTCCGTATAACATGACAAGAAAATGATTTTAAATTCGTTTTCTCAAGAATACTTCAAAAACCGGTTATTCAAAAAGATTTATTTCAAATCTTTTACAAACAAACTATGAACTCGCTCAACTTTATGTTGATTTTTTGCATGTTTCTTTCTCAGGTTACTTTTCAGAAACAATGGAACGGTTGGAATAGGAGAACCATGTGGAGTTGAGTACTTAGTGGCGTTCAAGTTCTAGAAGTCTTAGCTTATTTGCTTCCGCTGTGCAATGAAGATACCAGTCCAGTCACGCCAATGCTCTGATATTTCGGGGTGTGACAGATTGGTATCAGAGCTATAGGTTACAGCGAATAAGGTTTTCTGTAGAGATACCTAGGCTCTAACCTCAATTTCCTCTGGGAACTTAGAATATTAAAACCTGAATGCATACAGAACGCATAGTACTCGAATATAAATCTCCAACTGTTGCCGAAAAACGAACAGTCAAAATCTTGTTTTCAAACATACGCTATTGTGGTGTTATACACATGGTACACAAAAACAATTACATACAGTACACAAAACTCTGAGAGTTTAGGAAACATGCATCTAAGACCTTCAGAAACTCATGTTGAAGTTCATTAAAGGTCATCACGTAGGTACCACGTTTATTAACTCGGACAAATGCCATTTTTATGTCATCTATGCTATTTTATTTAGCCGAGCAGGTAACCTACGCAAAATGAAGCACGGGCGTGCAAATGTACACGAGAACTCAATCTATACATCAACGGAGGTTGAATGACGTCACATACGATTTTCGAGGAAGCGGCAGTTTGGCACGCGGTCCTGCAAACGACACGAGTCATGCTAAGGAGAAGATGTATGTCTTCATATTCCCCCTATCTTGTTAACGACGAATACGCTATGTTCGACATTCCATGGTAATGTCACTTAACAACCGGTCATCACATGAAACCCCAGGTAAAGTCCTTAAATTTCTTTTATTGAAATTTCGACTTTTGCATCAAACGAGTAGACTTTTGCATCTCTACTCCTCTTAATGGTCATTATGTCATGATCATTTCTTTCGGTATAGCGAATATTCATTTGCTTCATTTCTTGAAAATTCATATGTTGCGCATGCATCGTTTGCTACGCATGTGGTTTCGTTTCGAATAAAGCGTTTCATTAAAGTTCAAATATTGTTTCGCTAAATCTAATTATTGATTTGTGATTCGAATGACCGCATTATTGGAATTGTTGGCTTCTTTGTTATCAAGTCAACACATTTTCTTGAAATTTCTTTTCTGTCACACCCCGACCACGTAGAACATACAAAACGTGGCGGAAATGTCGGGGAGTGTTGTAACAGAATTAATGTTTCAAATCCATGGCAATTAAAGTTTCGTTTTATTAAACAAACATGAGAGTTTACATGGTTTAAACAAGAAACAAAGGGTACATAACATAAATTAACTAATTCTTGTCTCGTTTTAAGTTGCTAAGGCACAGGTCCGCCTAAGTATGTCTTGATAAGTCCTATGCATCATCTCCTGAAAACACATGTGAAAGTAGGTACGTCAGCATAAAAATGCCTGTGAGATACATAGGTTTTGTGAAAACAGAATTCATGACTTATGTTTGAGAAAATGTTTAGTCACGAACCTAGTAATTTGCTTTGTCTTGTAAATCATTTGAAAAACGATAAGATCAGATGATATGTATAAATAAATGTAAGGTTAAATGAATAACCATGTAAAATGAATTGTATAAAATAAGTTGTTTGTAAATCAATGTCTTGTGAAAAGTATGTTATTTGTATAAAATGTTATATGTCATGAACTGAAATGATTCAAATAACGCTACGATATGTAATACCATACAAACACTTATATATAGGAAGTACCAGCGGCGTATCCACCATGCTTGTATCATATTACACACGCCTCGTTACTTAATCACTTACTCAAACCAAACTACCAAAGTAAAATGTTCATGTCTAATGTAAATCATGTAATATGTATCCAAAATGTAAGCATGTGATGAATAACAAATGTACTAAGTATGCAACAAATAGACATACGTAGCATGTGACCTGTACTAAGTATGCAACAATAGACATACGTAGCATGTGACCTGTACTAAGTATGCAACAATAGACATACGTAGCATGAAATGTAATGTAAAACGATGTACTAAGTATGCACACAATGGGCACACGTAGCATAAAATGTAATGAAATCATGTACTATAATGTACTAACGAACATAGCAGGTATATGATGTGAAAACAGGAAAGCACGAAAGTAACAAGTAGGCACATGTGTTCCACCCCAAAACAGTTTGGAAAACAGTAAAAGAGGGGTCTATGTACTCACTTGAGATTGCTTAGTAGTCCTTGAGTAACAACCAAACAATGCTAGAGATCACGGATATCAAACGACACCTAATATAGGTAACTATGTAAATAAACCGGACCTAAATCGGAGGATTTAGATAGAATGAGGGTTTGTAAACCAAACGAGTATAGAGACACGTGTCATATCGTTTATCAAAGCCTACATACTAAATGAAACCTAACCAAATAGCTTACGACCCATTACGACCCGTTTAGGTAGCTTATGCTACTTTAACGCGTCGTTCACGTGAAACGCGTTCGGACCGCCTAACTAGTCCTATGACAAGTGTTATATGCCTAAACATGTTACATAATCAGTTATGTGACAAAAGTTTAGGTTACATATGCTAAATTACCAATTATACATGAAAAGGGTATTCTGGTAATTTACCTAAGGCATATAAACTACCTATCATACAACTACTTAAACGATGTGACCATAAGGTATAACCTCGGAAGGTTATTCCCTATACACTATGGTCACCTAATGTATTTGGTCGGATCCTAATGATCGACCAAATGGGTCGGGTTCGAAGGTATAAGCGATTTATCAGATCGCTTACCCTTACGACCCTAGACAACGTGGTAATCAGTGGGCATAGTCCCAAGGGACTATAACCAACGTGATTACACTCACGTTGCGAAGTTCAAACGAACTTCGCATTGACCATAAGCTGGTCAACGCTGAAAGTCAAAC
>JARYGA010051260.1:0-68856 GCA_030545235.1 Helianthus tuberosus
TTATCGAAGTCCTAACTCAAATGCCTAAATATTCAAAAATTTTGAGGGACTTCCTCACTCATAAAAGGAAAATTGAATCATTGCAATTAGTTAACTTAGGCGAAGAATGCTCCGCCTTACTACTCAACAAACTCCCGCAAAAGAAGCTTGACCCCGGAAGCTTCACAATTCCTTGCTCAATTGGGGAATCCCCCATTCGTAATGCACTAGCCGATCTCGGGGCAAGCATCAACCCCATGCCCTCATCAATGTTCAACCGACTCGGCTTAGGGAAAACAAGCCTTACAAAAATAAGCATACAACTCGCCGATAGATCCGTCAAATATCCACAAGGTGTCGCTGAAAATCTATTGGTCAAAGTCGGCGAATTTGTCTTTCTGGCCGACTTTGTCATACTAGATATGGAGGAAGATATCGAAGTACCACTCATCCTAGGGAGGCCATTCCTAGCTACGGCCCAAGCAGTGGTAGATATGAATGATGGAACACTAACATTGAGGGTTGGGGACGATGAAGTAAAGTTTGGAGTTGGAAAAAGAGTAGAAGACGAAGACCCGGTCAACTACATGAAGGTCATTGACTCGAGTTTGGATGATGCTCTCCGACGGTGTAGCATGGGATGCAAAACGTCCCACTTGGGTAACATATGACTAGGCTTTGGGTCTTGCCAAGGACCCTTATAAACGTGGCGCACCACGGAGGCATTCCGCGGAACTATCCTTAGTTTAGTTTAGATTAATTTTTATATTTTCTAGTTTAGTTTTAATTTTCAGGAATAAAACACACTCGGATGGTAAAGGATAACAAGGGAAACATGAACCAGCACCCCATGCACGAAAACAGGGCCACCCAACAAATTTTTCTTCATTACAGCAAGTTCAACACGGGCCGTGCCAACCCAACACGGCCCCGTGCTGCACAATCTGCAGGAAATGCCCAGTTCAGGTAACTGGACACGGGGCGTGCTCAATGAACACGCCCCCGTGCCCAAGCTTCTGTTTCTTTTTACAAACTTTTGTTACTGGCGATCTGAACACGGGGCCGTGTCCAGACGGGCAGTAACATAAAATTTTGTTTTTTCACACCTTTTTACACATTCAATCAACCTAAAAACTTATTTTTGGGACACATTGAGGACAATGTGTAATTTAAGTGTGTGTGTGGGGGGGGGGGGGATGCTAAAACCTTGAATCTTGCAAGTCCTAATTACAAGCCTTACACAAAACTCTACTGGAACCGCTAATCACCCCAAATTTTTAACAAAAATTATATTTTTTTACTTGTCTAGGTTTAACTTGGGAATTTCAAGTTCTAAAAAAAAGTTATATTTTTACAAATTTACAACCGATAGCGTCGTGATAAAAAGAACCAACATAAGAAAATTATAAAACGGCATGACAAGCTTAATTAAAATTTGATTATATATACTTGATCACATAAAAACCCATTCCCACAAAAAGTGAGTTTTGAGCCTTTATTGAGCATACAAATACATATCTTTAAACTAAATGCTCATTTTTCCTTTCTTGTGTGAATAGCCGCTTGGTTCTTACGACTCTAGAACTTGCCACGACGATACATTCCCGGTCCTTACCAACTTAAACCCAAGTAAGTAAATGACGGAGCCATTAGGACTAACCCTTTTTATTTCTACACCATTATTTTTCTTTTTTTTACCACCTACCCAAAATCCCCCTAGTTAACCCCTTTGAGCCTAAACCTTTTCATTTCATAACCCAAAACAAACACCCTTTCACCCACCAAAACCTTTTTATTTTTAAACCCTTTGTTTTAGTAACAAGCTAGGTTTTTCTTATGACTTTCAAAAAAAAAATGATGATGATGAAGCAAAAGAGAAATAAACAAACAAGTTTATCAAAAATAACTTTGTTTGAATAATGGCTTCATCAAAATAAAAACTTCAAAAATAAAAAATCTTAGGAAAACCAACACCTTTCGCCCTTTTTACTAACCACTAACCCAACCACCTACCTTTAACCCAAGCCTAACCCTTCACCCCAAAAGTCCTCTTGATATTTACAAAGGTGTATAGTTAAAAAGGAGGAGGATTGATTGCTTGGCAAGCTTATGGTAGGAGTAAGTTCCATGCCCCTCTCGAGTGATCCACTAAAATACATCTTCGGCCGAGTGTTGAGCGATCCCCCGTGAGGTATGTGAACTTGTATATAAGTGGAATTTTAAAAAGGCATGTTATGCCCTAATAAGTCATTTATCTTATGTAATGTTTTAAATAAATCATGACGAATAGGATTGTAAATAAATAAAAATAGAACTTAATAAAGAATCTTGGAAATCCCGACACTCTATGACAAGCCCAAAAACCTTCTCTTCTACCCATTCCATTTGGGAGTGTAAAGCCACATTATAAAGAGTTTTGCTTGAGGACAAGCAAAGATTCAAGTGTGGGGGTATTTGATGTGCACAAAATGCAACATATAAATTACATCAATTGTGGCATAAAACTAACCCTTTTTTAGTACTAATGTTGGAAAAAGTGTGTTTTTGTCTTCCTTTTGTATTTTCAGGATTAAATGAACTCAAATGAACAAAAGAAGCAAAAAGGCAGCTAAATCTAACATAAATACAAGAAAAGGAACAAACGTGGTATGCCCGACCCCCCCCCCCCCCGACAGCATCTTCCCAAGCAAAAACAAGAGAACAGAAGGCTGAACACGCCCCGTGCTCAATGAGCACGGGGGCGTGCCCAAGTGTCAGCAGAAAAGACAAAGCTAAAGAAGCTTCTATCAACCACCACGGGGTTGTGCTCAGCGGACACGGGGCCATGGTAAACTCTAAGATTTGCAGAATCTAGGGAAATCTTGATCGTACAAATACGCTTCTGCATACGGGGGCGTGCCCAACGGACACGGGGGCATGGTCAACTAATGCAGCCAAACTGCAATTAATGAAGACAGAGAAGAAGGTGGACACGGGGCCGTGCCCGAGCCTCTGTTCAGACTATAAATAGGGGTGCTTGGCTCATTTGCAAACCAACCCTTGGCACACCACCTCTCTCACACTTCACCCACCACCCACCACCATCACAACACCATCATCCACCACCATCATCCATTGTCCATCATAGAGTGTGTGAGTCGTCTCGGGATCCAAGATTGATCGTAAGAGTTCTTGACAATCAAAGGCCATGTTTGCCTAAGTCTCTTACATCACTTGGTGAAGACAAGTGTCTAGTGTAATACTTTTTTATTTTTAATCTTTTCGCACTTTTTACTTGGTTATGTATTAATGACTTTAATAACTAGTTTCTTATGTTGAAGGTGATTCTTCCTTATCGTTTGTCCGTGGTGTCTTGCCTTATTTTACTGTCTATATAAAATAAAAGATTTTCACCATTCATATCTCCACGGTCTATATGGAGATATGTTGGCTACCTGGTCGGGGGTTAAGGGAACGGTTTGGTAAGAATCTTGCCTTGTTCAGTGTATAGATCCTGCAAGGACCTGGGTCAAATTTAGTAGGACCTCCTTCAATACTCACCGGTATTGGATGGCGGGGGTCCAAACTCTTTGATCCCCTCATATGTAAGCTACTATTAATACTTTAACCCGGCTACTTAGGACCGTATCCCTGCTGACTCAGACTACTTAGCCGAGGGTAACGTCACCTTCAAAAGAGGGGCCTACCATAATATGCATTAACAACTTAATTAATTATCTTTCAATAATCTGACCCTTTAGGATTGTATCCTTGCTGACTCAAACTACTGGGTTGAGGGTAACGTCACCTTCAAAAGAGGAGCCTACTACAATAACTAAGATAATCTCTTAAAAAGTGCAAAAGTGCGGAAATAATCAAAGGTTACACTAAACACGAGTCGGATCCAAGTGATTCATCTTGTCTATATGTTTTTACTTTTATTTTATTTTTCAGCATTTTAGTTAGTTTTATTTTTCTAGTTTAAAACCTTTTTCTAAATTTTTGATTTGATTAGACGTTGAGGATGAACCGGTATTAAAAGCTCTTGTGTCCTTGGACGACCTCGGTATCTTGCCAACACTATACTACGCTCACGATGGGTGCACTTGCCCATATGTGTGTTTGGTGTTAGTAAAATATCGTCTTTTATAAATTTAAAACTTGACTAATGTGTAAAAAGGGCTTAAAATATACTTAAATATTTATACACACCGCACGCACATCAAGTTTTTGGCGCCGTTGCCGGGGACACAAGGATTTTAAGAAAGTTAGGAATCAACGGCCTAATAGTCTTTTCTAATTTTTCTGTTTTTTTTTTTAAGATTTTCTTAATTTTTCAGTTTATGTAGAGCTCAGCACGGGCCGTGCCTGGTCGGACATGGGCCGTGCCCAGCATTGTTACTGGCAGTTTTTATTTTCCGAGTTATAGAGAGTTGAGCACGGGGCCGTGTCGGTGCAACACGGGGACGTGTCGAGCTCCCCAGTAACAGGGATCCGGAAAACAATTACTGTACCTCCGACCACGGGCCGTGTTCATCTAAGCACGGGGCCGTGGTGAAGCTTCTGACCAACGTTCTTTTCTGTTTTTATTGCAGGACTTGGAACCCAGTCGCCACATCTGAACTTTCTACGTAGTGTATGAGCTCCAGTTCAAGTAGAGACATAAAAGAACCTCTTGAAGAACCCGAACTCTTTCTCAGAAAAAGACTTAAAGCTAAAAACCAAGAGAAAGTTTTGATTTTTCTAGTTTAAAACCTTTTTCTAAACTTTTGATTTGATTAGACGTTGAGGATGAACCGGTATTAAAAGCTCTTGTGTCCTTGGACGACCTCGGTATCTTGCCAACACTATACTACGCTCACGATGGGTGCACTTGCCCATATGTGTGTTTGGTGTTAGTAAAATATCGTGTTTTATAAATTTAAAACTTGACTAATGTGTAAAAAGGGCTTAAAATATACTTAAATATTTATACACACCGCACGCACATCAATCATCCCTCGTGTATCCAACGTGGAAGGGATGGTATGGATCAGATAAAGGCATGACATTGGGCGAAGACCACATAAATGGCTCGCCCGTGGGTGCAGAAGAAGAAGCAGCGTGTGGAAATTGTGGCATGAACTGATCGGCTCCTGACACAAAAGGTATGTGCGTGTGTGGCTGACTCGAAGGTCCTTCCCCTGGACGGGGAGGAGGAATGTCCTGAAGAAATGTAATGGGTAAATCTGCGCGGTGCGCATCTGACAAGTGTGGGTGAAACTGTGTGACATCAACGGGTGCCTGAATAGGTGCAAATGGGGGAGTAATTGGTCTGACAAAAGGAGGATAGTCGTCGTCATCCTCAATCCACCCATTACGGGTGTGAGCATATCTAGGGTCAACGTGGGTAGCAAAAGGGGCCTGGTCATCAAGTACAGGAATCGGGTCAGGCAGTGGTGGTGCAACAACAGGTACATCAACAGGGATAGGGGCGTGCACAGGTGGAAGGTCGTGAGCAAGAATAGGCTCAGGTGCAATCTCTGGATCTGGGTCAGCTGGAGCAAGCTCATGATCAGCGGGTACATCAAGGAACTGATCATCAGGAAAAAACAGGTGCATCAATGGGGTGCTCAGCAGGAATAAAATCAATCTCCTGCTCAGGATGGAAGTCAGGATCAACAGGTGCCTCCAAAGGCTGCTCATCAGGAACAAACTCAATCTCGTGATCGGGGTCGAAATCGTGAGGAAAGACAAGATCCATCTCATCATCAAAATCAAAATCATGATCATCGTCATGTGGACCAATAGGTGCGGCGGACATGGCTGTGTCCGAATCCGAATTAGTGGGATATCGCTGTAATCCCAAAGCATGTAAAGTACTGGAAGACATAGACTCAAACGAATCGGGACCTGAATGGTCAGAAGGAGCCTCGACAACGGGAATCTCCTCATGTGGAACAACAACGGCGTCATCGACTGGAGCCTCAATAAGTGGAATGACAACGGCATCATCGATGGGGCCCCACCATCCTGGGCATCCTCAGGGGGACCCTCAATCAAATGATCAATGTCATCGTCGGCCATGGCGTCTAGAGGCTGTTCCTCAAAAGGAACTGCAGCAAGTGGAAGAGGAGCAGAGATCTGTACAAGAGGTAGATCCTTGCCCGAAAGACCATCAGCTAGTGGTATGTCGTCTCCAAAATCTGACAAGGCGAAAGGCTGAAAATCATCAGTCTCATCTGAAAGCATCTCTGGATCACTGGCCATCTCGTCATCGGGAACTATAGCCATGGGATCAATGGTGTCGGTTGCTCCGCTCTCTGAAGAGGACATAGTGTCTGTAACAAATCAATCACAAGTATGCACATATATCATCAAACGTCAAATAAACATGTAAGTAATAACAATGTAAGCATGTATGCATCCTAGTCTTCCCAAGACTATCCCACCCAGCCTCTCAGACTGAACTACTTAGTCTCTCAAACTAAACCTCCCAGTTTCCCAAACTGAACTACCCAGCCTCTCAGGCTAAACCTCCCAGTCTCTCAGACTGAATTACCCAGTTAGTCTCTCAGACTAACTCCCTAGTCACTCAGACTGAATTACCCAGCTAGTCTCTCAGACTAACTCCCCAGTCTTTCAGACTGAATTACCCAGACGAACTCAGACGCTTTTTGAGAAAAAAGACTTCAAGCTAAAAACCGACAAAAAGCCTCAACCCAAAACCCCCTATGGCGGATCAACGCACTCTCATGGATTACCTACGGCCTACGTCGGTAATCTTGGAGCCGCCCCTAACCCTCCTAATGTCGATGCCAATAACTTTGAGCTTCGACCACACTTAATCCAAATGCTCCAAAATCCCACCACATTTCATGGTCTATCCGATCAAGATCCCCATTTACATATTACCAACTTTTTGGAAATATGTGACACCTTTCGGATCCATGGAGCCTCCAATGAGGCTATCCGGCTCTGTATGTTCCCTTTTTCCCTCAAAGACCGAGCAAAAGCTTGGCTAAACACCCTCCCAAGTGGGTCCGTGCACACTTGGGATGAACTTGCCCAAAAATTTCTCTACAAATATTTCCCTCCCACTAAAACCGCCAAACTCATGACCAAAATTAACTCCTACTCTCAAAACGATGGGGAATCATTGTACAAGATATGGGAAAGATTCAAGGAGTTATTAAGGAAATGCCCACATCATGGTCTTGAACGTTGGCAACAAGTGTCCATTTTCTATAATGGACTTTTACCACACACAAGGAAAATCCTTGATTTTGGCTCCGGGGAACTCCTTGGGAATCGGCGCCCTGAGGAAATCTATAATCAGATTGAAGAAATTGCTCAAAATAGTTTTCAATTGCACACTTCTAGGGGCTCAAAATACATAGACCTGGGCGCCCACAAAGTGGATAAAACCACTTCTTTGCAAGCCCAAATCGAAGCCTTAACTACAAAAATAAAGAAACTTGAATTAAACAAAATGGCTTCGGTTATAGCTTGTGAAGGATGCGGTGGCCCCCATGAAAACTGGAGTTGTATGAAAGAAGTAGAAAATCAAATGGAAGTGGTAAATTACCTAAATAACCGGCCACGACCACCGGGAACTCCAAGTAATTATTTCACTCCCGAGTGGCGAAATCATCCCAACTTTAGTTGGAGGGAATCGGGGGGTAATGACCAACAAACTTAAAATCAATGCTCTAACTTTCAATAACAACCCCGAAATGAGCAACAAGGATTCCAACCACAATAACAAGGAGGAAGAGAAAGGCTTGAGGATCTCATCACTCACCTTTTCTCCGAATTCGATAAAAGGTACTCGGAAAGGTTCCTACAAACTGAAGCCGAAATTAGAAACCAAAGGGCTAGTGTGCAAAATTTAGAAAAACTTGTAAGCCAACTTGCCCAAAATTTCGCCGAGAGACCACAATGAGCCTTACCTAGTAACACCGAAACAAACCCAATGTCACACCCTGACTTTTACGGAAGCGTGGTTATTTGGTGTGACTTCTTAATACCATAGCATTCAATCATAACAATGCTAAATGATAAAACCAAAAGACATTCATCCATTAATTAAGTTTAGAAAATACCATAACATACTTGTCTTAAAAAAAACATCGATACCAAATTAAGTTACAACACATGACTTGTTCAAATGAGTTCATAACGACTCCACAAAAGACTTTAAATAAAACCTGAGCTTAGGAACATGTATCCCGTCCAGGAATAGGATACACCCCTAAAATCAACAACAATGGATAACATCTTTTATTTAAGCACAACTTGAAAACACATGCATACTCTTGCCAGATCCACTAGTTCCCTGAAATACATGTAATTTGAAAAATCAACAAAAGTTGTGCGAGTCCATGTGTGAGTGTATGAATAAGCCTTTAAAGTATGGCTTGTATGTATAATGTCCCTGGTATGTAGGAATAAGGAAAAAGAGATCACCAATGGGTTGCAAAGCCAATGGTATGTGTGAAAAGGTGCAGGAAAACTCAAACCTAGCAAATTTGTACCGGGCTTCTGGCTGGAAGACATAGTCACCATTATGGGCCTCCCTGGCCTCATGGGTGTGGGCTCGCTACACCCAAATAGATCTATCACTCATGTCCCTCGGTCCTACAACGAGGATTAATGGCCTTAAGTGTTGTACCCACCCTTCACATGATCTAGTAGTAAACCCTCCTTAGGCTAACCATACCATGTATAAAAGTCTGTAATAATTGTAACATGTATTCCACCCCCGAAGTATAAAACTGAAATCAGTTAAAAGAAAAGGGGGACATGAACTCACAGTATTGCGTCCTCAGCTCGTAACTCAACTCTTTCAGCAAACGCGACTACTACAGTGTACTAATGTCTATTAGACGAACGGGCCGTGCCTTTGCTTGGTATTAATGTTTTGAGTTACGTTTCTTATATTATTCCAAGTTATAATTACTTGTCAAAATAATTGATATTTCAACTTAAGTTGTATTTGGTTTTGGAATAATTGTTTAAACAGTAATTCTGTATTAATATTTCTCAAGTATTTAACTTCGTATTTCCTTCCCAAGGATGGGGTATTTCATACATGTATATTTGTATTATTGTATTTGTAATTTATGAAATAATATATTTCCAAGTCTCACTTTAGAAAATATATTTGTAAACTCATTTTGTCCAAAATAATGTATTGTCCCGAAAATATATATATTTTCCCAAAAATCATATATCTTCTAACTATACTAGGAAAATATATTTTTATTTCCCAAAAATAATATATTTCCCATTGTCCAAAAATAATATATACCAAAAATATATAAGTAACGGTATTGTTTTTGGATAATAAATTTCACGGTACTTTGTTAAGTTATATAATATAACCATTTCACCGAGTATGCAAATAATCACACAAGTGTTTTAATATGTATATATATTCTAAATATATATGTTTACCCATTTTTATTTATAAACACAACCTCCAATATTTGTATTTTTGTTACAAAAATTATGGCAAAGTTTATATCGAAGACTTATGATCAAAATATACTTGTAAATACTTGTTAGAAAATATTTTTCTAAGTGTTTATATTTTTAGAAAATTTCGCCATAGTTTCCCCTAAAAATGGAGGTGTCCATGCTATTAAAGCATATCATTTTCTTTTCAAAAATCAACCCAACAATCAATAATCAAACTACACTTCCCAAGTGCAAAAATTATACAATATATATAACAACATGAACATGAACTTTCCCAAAAACTCGTAGTAATTTGGTAACATGTTTAGTAGGCTTAGTTACCCTTTAAAGTGTGTTTATTTCTTAATAAACTTCCTTCTTGAAAATTTTAGATGTTTACAACTTGTAAACCTATTCTACAAAAATTATTCTTTTGAACTCTTCTTGTACATAAAGTGTTCTTACACTTATTTTATCACCAAAAACAATGTACATTTATGTAAGAATCAAGTTCTACTAAAAGTCATATTTTGAACTTGATTTTCTTGGAAAATTATTCATAAATCTTAGATTCACAAAATTACTAGCTCACTTTATTTATTATTTTTCAAGAAATAATTTTATTTTTAAGTTCATGTTCATAAGTGAGGATGATCTTCTTGGGTTAACACATAATCATCCTCTAACTTGCTAAATCATGTGTTTAATCACAATTTAGCAAGCTCCTTATGATGATCAACATCATAATTTCAAGTAAATAACGATCAAGTGCCATGCATGCTTTAATCAACATTGTTTCAACAAGATTTCATCATTTTTAAGCTTCATGTTCATGATTCTTGTTTAAGTCTTTTAGTGTTCTTATGATTCATAACAATGTACATCTTTTTAACCAACAAAATGAGAAGTAAAAATTAGTAAGAAGAAGCTTACTACTAGCTCAAAGGCTAGGGAAGATCACTAGGAAAAAGATGATGAAAATGGTGTGTGAAAGCAATGGATGAAGGTTCTTCAAGCACCAAGCTCCATGAATCACCTTCTTGCACTTGAATTGAGCTTGAAATTAGATGGATGAAGGTTGCAAGGTGGTGGTTGTGGCGGCACAAGCTAGGACCGAGAGGGAGAGAGAGAGTTTGAGGGATGTGGAGTGAACTTGTGAAGTGAGAGAATGGAATGATCATGAATATCCAAGGCCATACTTATAAGGATTTCTTCCATATTTTGGTTACCATATCAAGAAAGATCACCATAAAATAAGAAATAAAATCTATGAGTGGGGTGTGGGTCCTAGTGACCATAAATGATGAGGGGGGGGGGGGGTAATTGTAAGTTTTGATGGTAAGTAGGTAAATAGTTGGAGGTTAAGTGTAATATCTAGTGTATTATGTGTATGACACATTATATAGTGTGTTGGGGTATTCGGTGACCATAACTAGCCAAGAAATAATTAAACAATGTATCTGGCAAAATTTTGGTGTTCCGGGTAATGTCCGGTTGTTCGGTTTGATACCGGTTCGTTAAAGTGCTAAGTTATACCGTATAGTGTCTTTTATGTAACTTTTTGTGACACATTTAATTCCCAACACTTAGGAAAGCATTCAGGACCATTTAGTCAATTTTCTCCATAATACTAGTATGTTAAAAAGCTGAATTTTGCTGAAAAATTTAGAATTCTGCACTTAAAGTGAGTTTTAGGCACTTTCCGGTACTCAAACTATCACCTAGTGACGCAGTTTTATGTTCCTCACTTCTCTACACACCATACTAGTGTAGTACGTTGTCCCTGGCCCATACTGGGCCTCAAAACACTGTCTGTCTATTTACTGAACCTCGTCAGCATTTTCCTGCTTTATCCGTTAACTGTGCTAACTGTGCTTTGTGCATCATGTATGTCAATAAAGTCTGTATGTGATAATGATGTGACACTATGTAATATGTGATGCACATGTAAGTATGATGCAGTAATCAGAAAGCAATTAGTAATTCAGCACAGTCATTAAGCACTTAATCATAATTAATTAATTGTACGGATACCTGGTTTAATGAGGGTTGTCACACCCAAAAGCCTAAGTAAACATAATCAACCTAAGAAACCGAAAGGTAGGACCCGAAATCGAACCAACACTACAACAACCTGATTCACTCCCTATAAAAACACCCATTCCAAATAACCAAGAAAATACTCAACCCCAAAATACCAAAACAACCAAACCACCACCGGTCCCTTACGCCTATCGTTTACTTCGGCAAAAGGCCGACGAGCAATTCACTAAGTTCATAAGCTTGCTTAAACAACTTCACATCAATCTCCCTTTTGTGGAATTCCTCACTCAAATGCCGAAATACTCCAAGTTTTTGAGAGATTTCCTCACTCACAAAAGGAGGATTGAATCCATTCAACAAGTCACCTTAGGTGAAGAATGCTCGTCGACACTCCTCAACAAGCTCCCCCAAAAGAAGATTGAACCCATAAGCTTCACCATTCCTTGCTCTATTGGAGGATCACCAATAAGCAATGCACTAGCCTACTTGGGAGCCAACATTAATCTCATATCGGCCTCTATGTTCAATCGACTTGGGCTAGGCAAGCCACACCCTACAAGGATGAGCATACAACTTGCGGATAGGTTGGTAAAATACCCTCAAGGTGTCATAGAAAATCTATTGGTAAAGGTCGGTGAATTTGTTTTCCCGACCGACTTTGTAATCTTAGACATGGAAGAAGACACCGAAATCCCGCTCATATGAGGAAGACCCATCCTTACCACCACACGGGCCATGTGGATATGAGCGATGGAAGATTAACATTGAGGTGGGACAACGAGCAGAGGATGATCCGGTCAACTACATCAAGGCAATTGACTCAAGCCTAGACTACGCCCTTCAATGATGCAACTCGGGATGCGAGTCATCCCGCTTAGGTAACATTTAACCGACTTTGGGTCTAGCCAAGGACCCTTATAAACGTGGCGCACCATGGAGGCATTCCATGGGCTATCCATTAGTTAAGTAGTTTAAATCTTAGTGTAATCTTTAGTTGTTTCTTTTAAGTTTTATCTTTGTAGGAATAAACCACACTCAAAAAAGGATGAAAGACGTTGAAAAAGGGACCCTATGCATGTAAACCAAAGCCTCCCGCTTCAAAAACTGCAAATCGGAGTCTGCAGCACGGGGCCATGCCCACCAGGCACGCCCCCGTGCCTAATTGTCTGAAGCCAAAAATTTCCTGCAGAGAAGGTGGCATGGGCCGTGTCCACCCAGCATGCCCCCGTGCCCACCATACTATAAGTTTTCTGTTTAATTTTGTTACTGACACTTTGGCCACGGGGCCGTGTCCACCTAGCATGCCCCTATACTGTAGTGACCAGTAACCACAAAATTGTTATTTTTACACATTTAATCAAAACAAATCCTATTTGGGACACATTGAGGACAATGTGTAATTTAAGTGCGCGCGCGCGCGCGGGGGGGGGGGGGGTGTTAAAACCTTGAATCTCTTGTCCTAAAAACAAGCCTTACACAAAGCTCGCCTTGGAAAACCGCTAATCACCCCAAACTTTTTTGTCAAAATTTTTTATTTTTTTACTTATCTTGGTTTAGTTGGGAAAAATAAGTTCTAAAATTATGTTTTTACTAATTTACACCTGATAGCGTCGTGATAAAAAGAAGCAATTAAAAAAATTATAAAACGGGCATAACAAATCTTTGTAAAATTGATTATATATACATTTTTACACTACAACCCTTTTCCCACAAAATTTACCGAGCATACAATTACACATCTATACTAATTGCTCAATTTTTCATTTATTGTGTGAATAGCCCGTTTGGTTCTTACAAATCTAGAACTTGCCAAAACGATGCATTCTAAATCCTTACCGACATCAATCCAAGTACGTAAATGATAGAGGCATTAGCACTAAACCCATTTTTCATTTTAAACCTTTATTTTTCTTTTCATCCCTTACCAAAAACATCCCCTTAGTTAAACCCCTTTGAGCCTTAACCCTTTCTTTCTAAACCCGAAAAAATATATACTTTTGCAAAAACAACCACCCACATCCACAAACCTTTTTATTTACACCATTTATTTTTGTAAAAAGTTCGGTTATAAAATTTACAAGTATGGCTCAGTTTTAACTTTGGTCTAAAAAAACCTTAGCCAAAGTCTTTTTTTCCTAAGCCACAAAGCAATCAAAAAACCAACACTTTTTGCGCTTTTAGCCATTATTTACCAAACACACCTACGCGAGCCACCACCTACCCTTTTTAAAGCCCTCTTGATATTTACAAGAATTAAACGTCAAAAAGGAGGATGTTTGATTGTTTGTCAAGCCTATGGTAGAAGTAAGTTCCAAACCGGGCACGAGCGTTTTCACTTAAACAACTTCGGCCGAGTGTTGAGTGACCACTTGTAAGGTGTGTAAATTTTTATATAACTAAATAGAATTTTATAAAGGCATGTTATGCCCAAAACAAATAATTTTTCTTAATATGTGTTTTAAATAATTCATGACAAAGAAGATTGTAAATAAAATAGAAACAAAATAAATTCAGAACTTGGATTCCCGACACTCTAAAGATAAACCCAAAACTTCTCTTCTACCAATTTCGTTTGGGTGTGTAAGCCACATTATAGAGTTTTGCTCGAGTACAAGCAAAGATTCAAGTGTGGGGGTATTTGATGTGCGTAAAATGCAACATATAAATTACATCAAACATGGCGTAAAATCAACAATTTTTCGGTACTAATGTTGGAAAAAACATGTTTCATTGTTTACTTTTAATTTACAGGATCAAAAGAGCTTAAACGAACACAAGGAACAAATTTACAGCAGAAACCAACATAAATCCAAAGAAGAAGGATTGGCACAACACACCGAACCCCCATCCACATCCAAACCAACAAAAATACAAAAAACAGAAGCTTAGGCACGGAGCCATGCCCACCAGGCATAGGGCCGTGCCCGGTCAAGATTCCCTGCAGAAAAAGACAAACTAACACGGGGCTGTGTCAAGTCAACACGGGCCGTGGTCAACTGTAAGAATCGCAGAATCTGAGATAGTACAACAAGTACAATCACCACGGGGCCGTGCTCTGTCACCACGGGGCGTGTTAGTTCAAGACCTGACATCTAGATGCCATCATGATATGTAATACACAATTGCATCATCATGAAATTAAACCCAACCTTCCTAGATAAATTTGCTAACATACATAGTTGGCCTCCAAGGGACCAGGTATTTAAGAACATGTAACTTCTTGTTCTTTATAAGGACTTTCTTCAGATTATAGTACCAGAACAAAAAGTTAGCACCATCAAGTTTTACTTTTAGTATATCGTCTATTGTGATAGGAGGTGGGGAGTAGGTGTGAGACATCTACAAGAGTTAATTACTGTTTTCGTCCCTGTGGTTTGTCAAAAATCGCTATTTCAGTCCATTAGTTTAAAAATTGCGATTTCAGTCCCTGTGGTTTCACTTTCGTAACCATTTCAGTCCTTGTGGTTTCACTTTCATAACCATTTCAGTCCATTTATTCTGTTAGTACAGGGACTGAAATGGTTACAATGTGGACTGAAATGGTTACGAAAGTGAAACCACAGGGACTGAAATCGTAATTTTTAAACTAATAGACTGAAATAGTGTTTTTTTAACAAACCATAGGGACGAAAAATAAGACGGGGATGGTTCCCTTTCATATCAACCATAATAAAACCCAAAAAAAGTCATGCATTAACAACTTATTATACTACCCTCTTCAAGACTTGTAAGTACACGCTTTATAAACACTAAACACCCTTACATATCCATACCCAAGTTAGCTAAGGGGCTGTGTGGCGACTTCTGAATGGTTAAGTACTGAACCAGTAAGAGGTCTGAATCATTAAGTGCTGACCCAGTAAGAGGTTTGAACCATTAAGAGCCAATATAATGCTTAACCGTTCAGAGACAAATATCTGACCAATTCAGATTAGAGGTCTTAACCATTCAGACTCTGTATAATTCCTAACCATTCAGAGGCAAATGTCTGAACCATTTAGACATTTGCTCGCGAAACAAACAGTCTGAACCAGTAAGAAGTCTGAACCATTAAAAGCCCTACTAAGAGGTAAACAAGTAGCCCTAAATGATATATTGTATAACTATATCACCAAACAAATATGTTTATAAAAATATATGAATCTTGCAAGAACATTTTGTTACATGAGTACCCAACTCCAAGTACCTAACAAAGTGGGTGTAGTGAAAAGAAAAAGAAAGGCACGTTATTATTGGTCACAACTTAATAGTGACTAAAAACCCTCGTCACCAAAGGTTGCGGATATCCCGATGCACTCGCATTTACAATATATACCCCTGCCACCAACACACACTCTCTTCACACACACAAACATTCACATTACATTCATTGTACCCTCCGCCGATCCTTCTACAACTCCTATCCGATCCATTCATGGCGGCGTTCACCGGAGCATCCTCCACAACCCTGATCTCTCCTCCACATCTTTCACGCCAATGTCTGGTATATATATGTATACGTATATCTATGTTGTTGGTTTTGTATTTTGTGATCTATAGGAACACTTTGATTGTTTGTGGGTTTGACTGTTAATTGAAGGTAGGGGTTGTTGTTTTTTTGTTGGTGTTGGTTTTAAGGTGTTTTGATTGAAGTTTCTAGATCTTGAAGTATTGCAATTGATTGGAGTTTGATTTTGATGTCAAAAAGCTGTAATTTTTAGTGAAAATTTGTGTAAATGAATAAAAATTGAAAAGATAAGTATGTAGTGTTTGAAACCCTTATTTTGAATTGGGGAAAAAAGAAGATAGATTCGGATGGTTTGTTTTATTCGGGTTATAGCTTGTAGCATTAAAATTTTATTGAGTTAAAGCTTCATGTAGTTTTAACAATTCAAGAAATTGGGTTATTTTGTATTATAATTATTTGTTGTTACCTCTATGTACCCCTGGTCAGGATGTACATGGTTTGGTTTTAATTGGTTTTGTTAGTTTTGATTTATGGTTAAATATACAAAATGATTTTGCTAATGTATCGGCTACGGTTTTTTTTCTTTTCGGCTTGTTTTTCTTGGGTCAGATTTGATGTAGATTTGTGATCAGATGAAAATAAAAGATTTTAGTAAGTTTAATATATATTTAGTTTAATCAAACAAAAGCATAATATATCAGTTCGGTTTGATTATGACACAAACCATAATCGAAACCAAACCATCAAATTCGGTTTTTAGAAAATGGTTAAACGAACCATTAGTTATTTATTTAGTCCGGTTCGGTTTTGTTGGTTAGTTGAGTTGCAGTTCAGTTATTCTGTCATCTGGGATTTTTAGGTATTAATCGTTAATTGAATTTTTTATATCAAATCATGTATCAATTTAATGTTTTGTTTGTGCTCTGAATGGGAAACAATATGAGGTTATATGAACCTA
The DNA here is from genome assembly GCA_030545235.1 of Helianthus tuberosus. Taxonomy (NCBI): domain Eukaryota; kingdom Viridiplantae; phylum Streptophyta; class Magnoliopsida; order Asterales; family Asteraceae; genus Helianthus; species Helianthus tuberosus. The sequence continues at coordinate 16,848 of JARYGA010051260.1, forward strand.
AGTGTCACATTATTCAACAAGAAACTATAATCGTACACTACTAATTCAAATCTATATGTACTAATGATTCTACTTAAAATAATTTTATGCAGGCATCAACCAGAATCTCTGGTCTGAAGATGGTTTCTTTCTCCAATTCAGGAAGAAGCAACCTCCCGGTCTCATTTCGCCGCCTTCAAATTTCTTGCGCTGTAAGTGATTACAAAAAAAAAAATATGTTAACTACGATTACAAAAACAGTTTTATTATAATAACTTAAAATCTTTTGTATAAAAATGGTCTAGGAGCCTGTATGCTTTAAAAATAGATTTTGGACGACTTTCAACCCAAATGACCGGTTTTCATTTTAGTGGTCATTTTTTAGTTTGACCCGTTTGAGATAAAACATAATAAGTATCTTCGCTGGGCTCGGTTTGGTGGGCTCTGGCCCAGCCCAACTCAGCTCACTATGAACTCATTCCACACACGTTTTGCAGGCCAAGCCAGAGACCGTGGAAAAAGTTTGCAACATTGTTAAAAAACAGCTGGCTCTAAAAGATGATGTTTCAGTTGCTGGTGACTCAAAGTTTGCGACACTAGGAGCTGATTCACTCGACACGGTAACTCCAAACTAATAAAGTTATAAACATTATGTTATGATTTCACTGGAAGCTATAAGCTTATATAATTTCGTTATTGTTTTATTTTTGGTGATTCCATCTTGAATATTGTTTTCGGGTTTTTATTTATTCACTAATTCACTCGACACGGTAACTCCAAACTAGTAAATTTATAAACTTTATGTTATGATTTCACCAGAAGCTATAAACTTGTATGATTTCCTTATTTATTTATTTAATTACTTAATTATTTTTGGTGATTTTTGTTTCATTTTGAATATTGTTTTTGGGTTTTTATTTATTCACTAATTCACTCGACACAGTAACTCCAAACTAATAAATTTTATGAACTTTATGTTATGATTTCACAGAAGCTATAAACTTATATAATTTCGTTATTTGTTTATTTATTTTTGGTAGAGTCTGAGGAGGTTGGGATGTAGGCACACCTTACCTCTACCCCTGGGGATAGAGAGCCTGCTTATATAATTTCGTTATTTTTTTATTAGTGGTGATTCCATTTTGAATATTATTTTCGGGTTTTTATTTTTCACTGATTCGCTCACATGGTAACTCCAAACTAATAATATATAAACTTAATGTTATGATTTCATTATGTTACCTAGCCACCACTTCTTTGCTATTTAGTAGTGCTCTGTTTATAGATTTGCTTGGTTTCTCGCTTTTCTACTATATGCCTTTGGTATCGGGGGTCTCTCTGGAAGCAGCCTCTCTATCCCTAGGGATAGAGGTAAGGTGTGCCTACATCTCGCCCTCCCCAGACCCTACCAGTAGCTTTGCTATTTGTGGTATTTACTGGGTACGATTGATTGATTGATTGAATGTTATGATTTCACCAGAAGCTAGAAGTGTATATAACTTTGTTATTTATTTATTTATTTTTGGTGATTTGTGTTCCATCTCGAATATTGTTTCCGGGTTCTATGTTTTCAATAATTCACTCAACATGGTAACTCCAAAGTCCAAACTAATAAATTTATAAACTTTATGTTATGATTTTACCAGAAGCAATAAACTTATATAAAATTGTTATTAATTTATTTAATTTTTGGTGATTTTTGTTCCATCTTGAATATTGCTTTTGGGTTTTTATTTATTCATGAATTCACTCGACACGGTAACTCTAAATTAATAAATTTATAAAGTTTATTTCACTAGAAGCTATAGACACGGTAACTCTTAACTAATAAATTTATAAAGTTTATTTCACTAGAAGCTATAAACTTAAATAAATTTTGTTATTTATTTTTTTTTTTTGGTGATTTTTGTTCCATCTTGAATATTATTTTCGGGTTTTTATTTACTAACTAATTCACTCGACATGGTAAATCCAAACTAAAACATTTATAACTATATGTTATGATTTCACCAAAAGCTATAAGTGTATATAATTTTGTTATTTTATATATTTTTGGTGATTTTTGTTCCATCTTGAATATTGTTTTCGGGTTTTTATTTATTCACTAATTCACTCGATACGGTAACTGCAAACTAATAGATTTATAAACTTTAGAGTTAAATGCCATTTTAGTCCCTGTGGTTTGGGCCATTTTGTCAGTTTAGTCCAAAAGTTTCATTTTTCACCTGTGGGTCCAAAAAGGTTTCACCGTTGCCATTTTAGTCCACTGGGTTAACTTCATCCACTTTTTCTGTTAACGAGAAAGGCAATGCGGTCATTTTATATGTAATTTTGTGAACTAGAAGGGCAATTCGGCCATATAAAACGACCGAATTGCCTTTCTCGTTAACAAAAATAATGGATGAAGTTAACCCAATGGACTAAAATGGCAACGGTGAAAGCTTTTTGGACCCACATGCGAAAAATGAAACCTTTGGACTAAACTGGCAAAATAGCTCAAACCACAGGGACTAAAATGGCATTTAACTCCAAACTTTATGTTACGATTTCACCAGAAGCTATAAAGTTTATAGCTTCTCGGGAAATAAACTTTATACTAATATAAAGTATAAACTCTATATAATCTCGTTATTTATTATTTACTTATTATGGTGATTTTTATTCCTTGAATATTGTTTTCGGGTTTTTAATTCTCACTTTGTTGTCTGTTTGCAGGTTGAGATTGTGATGGCGCTCGAGGAAGCGTTCGGTATCACTGTGGAAGAGGAGAGTGCCCAGAGCATAGCCACTGTTCAAGATGCAGCGGATCTTATCGAGAAGCTCTGTGAGAAAGACTCTGCGTAATCAATGATCAGAAAGATCCCCGTCTTTTGTTTTTGTTTACTATGACTGTTGTTCCCGTTGTGTGTGTTGTTGAATGTTTTTCGAGTTAGATGGTTAGTGTTTGGTCCTTTTTGAAGAACTTGCATTGTGTATGTTAATTGGCTTGGCATATGTTGAGTCTATTTGATATTGGGAAATGGAAGTGATAAAACAATGGGATTAGAGAACATTGTTAGCATGTTTGGGCCATTAGCCAACCAACCCGCTTAGATAATCGGGTTGTGTGGCTCGTGTTTAGTTTATTTGTGTTATGGGTGTGTTTTCCAGACTTAACTAAAGGAAAGTAAAAGAGATAAAATAAATTTATGAGAAAAAAGAAAGGAAAGAAAAGAAAAATATATAATTTTATTTCGTGTTCTCGAATTCCATTAAAAGAAAAGGAAAGTATTGATTTTATGGTTTCACGAGTTAAAAGAAAAAGGAAAGAAAAGTACAATGTTACAATTATACTCTAGTTCCTTCCTTCCATTTATAAGAGGACCCGGGGCGCCTCGTGGTCAGCTCATCTTCACGTGTGGAAGATAGTGAAACACCGCCACCACCCCAAATCTTCACGCGTGAAATACATAACGCGTCCTCACTATCACGAGTTGGAATTCATACGATACGATTAATATTAAACTGAGCCAAAATAATTACATGAGATTTGATAAAGTATCGAGCAAAAGCAGAAATAGAAAATCGATAAACTAGCAGAGTATACGAGGGTTCAAAGAGACGACTGAATTTGGGAAAACGCACAATTTGGGGGTGAACTTTTGGGCTTCGTTTAATGGGCTTGGGCTTTCTGATCCATCCATTTCAATATAGTCTAGAATTCTTTTTCTAAAAAAGGGCTTGGGCTTTCTTATCCATCCATTTCAATCTAGTCTAGAATTGTTTATAATTTTATTGTTTTATTGTTAATTTATATTTAAAAAAAAAACATCACTAGTGATGGTCATTTCCACTAAAATCCATCACTGGTGATGGAATAAAGCTCGATGACGTGATAAAACTTGATTGGATATTGTGAGTAATGGAATTCTACCACTAGTGAAACGCTCTACACATAATATGTTAAGTGAGAGAGTAAAATGACAAATGATAAAGTATTTTAATTGCCTTCCTTTCCCTTCCTTCCATTTTGGAAGGAAAGTTATAAGAGTAAATTTTCCTTCCATTTTCTCTCCTAAATCAAACTCAGTAACACAAGCATTTTCTACTTTATTTTCACTTCCTTTCCTTTCTTTTCTTTTCCTTGCGGCTTGCGTTAGTGAGCTTGGGAACATAGTAAGCAGATATATAATCTAAATTGTTTTCTCATTAAATCATAAGTTTTGAGGAAAAGAAAAAGTTTAGCTTTGGATTACTCAAAGTACAAATCTTTAAAAAAATAAATAAAAAATTGTAATATATTTAAGTTCCTTTCCTTTAGTATTACCTCACTAAATCGTCCCAGGCTAGGGGTGTTTAAAAAACTCGTAGCTCGTAACTCGCTAGAAAAAATCTTGAAGGAAACTTGGCTCGAAATTGGCTCGGTTGTAAACGAGCCATCCCGGCTCGGCTCGGTTTGTAAATGAGCCGAGCTCGAGCTTGGCCCGGCTCGGCTCGTGAGCTCATGAGCTGGCTCGATAAGGTTTACATCCTTCATTTTTTGTCCCACATCGCTTAGAAAACAAAAACTAATAAAAGAAGGTAAAGACAATGTATAAAATGAATTAACTATTTATACTTTCATATTTAGCCATATGCTTAAATTAAATGGCAATTATGGCCCTTAGTCTATGAAGAAATTAATTTTTAAGGGCTTTTTAAGTATTAAATTTTGCGGTTCTTTGTTAGTTCGAGTTTGATCGAGCCGCGCCGAGCTAACTTGAATTCTAATCGAGTTGAGCTCGAGCCGAGCCAGATCGAATTGAGTTCGAGCCGAGCTCGAGCTGGGTCTAGGCCGGCTCGACTCGGCTCGTTTACAACACTATCCCAGGCAACGTAAATGATTGTAGTTCTTAAGCTCATATATCCTGCTTGTTCTTTTAGTTTCATAAGTTCTAATAAATATAATCTTGATAAAAGATTTTCAAATCATCGTATACGTTTATCATTCTCATTTTGTTCTTTTAGTTTCATAAGTTCTCATAAATATGATCTTGATAAAAGATTTTCAAATCATCCTATACGTTTATCGTTCCAAATAAATCTAAACCATGTATACAATTCTTAACCATTTAATAAACCTCATCATCCACCATTAGGCTAAAGGGTGTGAAGGTTATGGTTGGGACATGATTTGCCACCTAGGAACATGAATGGAAGTCTACACCACCCCCTTGTTTGATCCACCATTGTTTGCATGGATTAAACCATGGTAACCATGATCCTCCTTTTCATTTTCAATAAATCATTTCCTTTTTTTAGACAAAGATAAATTAAAATAAATAAGTGGCTAGTTGTTTGGGTCATGACCACACCTTTAGGGTAGTGGTCTTGGATGATTGATTAGAGGTGGTTACATGACACTGACGCAGAAGGTTATGGTGGTCATAAGGGTCATGACCACACCATATAGCATTAGAGATGCAAATTTTGGTTTTTTTTTTCCCAAAATTGGTTTTGGTATGGGTAAAGGAAAGTCAAACATAGTTCTTGGTGGGATCCGTTCGGGTTAGGAACCAATTTTAAAAAGGGAAGTTATCAAGTCAGTTCCTTTGTATGTAGGTTCTCATTAATAACAAGTTTAAATGAGCCGTGTTACAAACGGATTAATAATTGGTGGTTCGGGTCCAACCCTAAGGCTGGTGGGTATGGGGTCCGTCCCCATACCCATCTTGGATCGTCGCCGGCAGCAAGGCAACCCGCCCCCTCCCGTCACCGTCTTCGACGTCGAGTTGCGGACGTTCAAGACGGTCCAATCTGGTGGGCCCCCTTTGTTTCTGATTTGCACATTAGGCTTCAATACTTGTACATAGGGCATAGAAATTAAAAAATAAAATAAAAAAAGTGGTGGGGTAGGATCATCCTCCCATACCCTCTAGTTTTGTGGGATGGACCATCCTTGGGAGAACTATGACGTGGCGCCTACGTGGCGGATCATCCTCCCTTGTAGGACCATCACCATACCCTCTATCCTAACCGTCAGGCTCATCGATCTCACAGGTACATGATTTACCCAATCCAAACAAACCCGGTACCTGATTACCGAAAATCAATTAAACCAATTGTTATTAGTGTCAGTTATTGGTTAAACCTATTAACATCAAAAACCTAGATAACTCAAAACTCGACTAGTCTACACTTCATCTCTTCAACTTTTGGCCTATTATCAACAATTCACTTATACACATTAACTTTCCAAACATAACAAGCGCTAGAATTTGTCGGACTAGCATGTAAACAAAAAAAAAATATAAAAACTAACAAGTCCAAACCAGAACAACCTGACTTGAGCCACCCGATAAACACAGATCATTATCGGATACAATTTCATACACAAAAAAATTCAAATAACCCGAAACCCCAATAATAAACACGATCAACATCCCTAGTAATCGGTTCCCGAACCCGAACCGGTTTCAAAACTGTTGAAACAAAAGTAAAAAAAAAAAAAAAAATCCAAAAAATAAAATAAAATAAAAATAAAAAAAAGGTACAAAATCTTCTCATGAACAGCCGCCCGAGGAACAAGTCCAAAATATCCGCATGCATCACATCACCATCACCATCTTCCTTTAACATCTCTCTACAATTACTCTAACAATCTTCTTCTTCTTCATCCAGATCACACAAAATCTGCAAATCTTCAATCTCCAGTTACAGATCTATGGCCACCGGTGGCGGTTACAGCGATCCGAGCCAGAAAATCGACTACGTATTCAAAGTAGTGCTCATCGGAGACTCTGCAGTCGGTAAATCACAAATACTCGCTCGATTCGCCAGAAATGAGTTCAGTTTGGACTCCAAAGCGACTATTGGAGTTGAATTTCAGACGCGAACGCTTGTTATTCACCATAAGTCTGTTAAGGCTCAGATCTGGGATACTGCTGGTCAAGAACGGTACCGTTTTAAGTTTTATATATTGATTTCTTGTTGTAGATTGTGATTCTAGGGTTTGTGGATGATGCTGTGCTGTGAGGTTTGATTATTCTTGATTTGGCATTGTTGTTGTGAATAGTTATTAGTTTTGATTTAGTTCTAATGAGTTAGATGTTGATAATGTGTGGTTTTGTTGACCTAGATCTGGAGTTTGATTTGCATGTGGTGGATTTTTGGCAGGTATGAGGTTTTGTTGTGTTGATTTAAGATTATTATCCTTACTTTGTAGGCTGATATGGAGAGAGAGAGAGAGAGAGAGTGAGTAAGTTGCTATATTAGTTTTAAGAGGCTACCGTTATGTAGGACCGGAATGTCTTTTATGTTATGATTTGTTGTTATGGATTAGTTTGTGGATCTTGTTGTTATGATGAGGATCTTGTGATATGAGGTTTGATTATGCTTGATTTGATATTGTTGTTGTGAGGAGTTGTTAGGTTTGATTGATGTGTGTGTTGATAATGAGTGGTTTTGCTGAGCCTAGATCTTGATTTTGATTTGTATGTGGTGGAGTTTTGGTGGTTAAGATGTTTTAGTGTGTTTATTTTAGATGATTGTTACAAATTTGTAGGCTGATATGGAGAGAAAGAGAGAGAGTGAGTAAGTTGTAACATTAGTTTTAAGAGGCATGAGGTTTTGAGAGACGAGACATTGGTTTGTGTATAACCAAATAAGCTTTATGTTGGACTGGAATATCATCTTTTGTTATGACCAAACAGGAGAACTCGACCTAAAAAACTAGTCTGGTGGGTGAGAGAGCATATTTGGTCTATAAACGCTACATTTGTTGCTCATACAACCGATGTGTGACAAGTCCCATACCTTGCGATGGTTTCAGTTCGTCACATTTTTGTTCTGATTTGTTGTTATGGAATGTGATTATGACTTATGAGTTGGATCTTGTGATTTGTCATTTGTGTATGGTTGATTTGGTGTTATTGATTTGAGTAATGATTTGTTGTGATTTTAGGATGTATGTTGATAATGTGACCTAGATGGATCTTGACTTTGATCTGCATGTAGTGGATTTTAGGAAGGTTTTTTTTTTTTTTTTTAAATTTGTATGCATCAACATGTGTTTTTTAGGTTGTTTTGTTGGTTGCTAGGTTTTTGAGGGATGGGTAGCTGGTTTGGAAATGAGTTATGCGGTGATGGAAATGCATTGTTGCAGTTGATGCGATGTGATTCCATGATGCGCATATTATGTGGCCTTATGCAGTTGACTAGTGTTTGAACAAACTAGACCATTAGTTTTTCAAATCTGGCCGTATATGATGAGAAAATCTAATATTATTGTGTTTAAAAGTTAACCTGGTTATAATTTGAAATTATTAATTTGTTCCAATTTTCATTCCAGACCAGCCAAACACATGGTATGAACAGATTGAATCTCATTCCAATTCCCTTCATTTCCATTTCTTGCAATATGTGACATTTGGTACTAAATTTGAATTTGTTGATGAACAGGTACAGAGCGGTGACAAGTGCATACTACAGGGGTGCAGTAGGAGCCATGCTAGTTTACGACATAACCAAACGCCAAACGTTCGACCACATTCCAAGGTGGCTAGAAGAGCTACGCAACCACGCAGACAAAAACATCGTCATTATTCTAATCGGAAACAAATGTGATCTGGAAGACCAGCGGGCGGTCCCCACTGAAGACGCCAAGGAGTTTGCTCAAAAGGAAGGATTATTCTTTCTAGAAACATCCGCACTCGAGTCCACAAATGTAGAGGATGCATTCTTGACCGTTTTGACCGAGATTTTCAGAATAGTCAATAAGAAAAGTTTGACCGCAGATGAGGAGCAGAACGGGAACCCGGGTTCTTTGGCTGGCAAGAAGATTATTGTCCCTGGTCCTGCACAAGTAATTCCAGAAAAGAAATCGTGTTGTAGTTCTTAAGAATCATATATTCATATCTATGAGATCTTTTATTGTGATGAAGAGTATTTCTTTTTTTGTTTTCTGGGTGGTGGTGGTGATATTTTTGTGCAAATTCTTTGATTGTTGTATGGCTGATTGCAGAGAACACACCATGAATGATGATACCATTTGTGTATGAGCGACTTTATAATTTTCTAGTTATTGATGGGCGTTTAGATTGTTGTTTGATTAATTATATATTGCAATGATGATAGAATTGGATTGGTTTGACCAGTCAAACGGAGTTATATTAGGAAATTGGTTCTTGAATGGTTTGGTTGACATGATGAGTTGAAGTGTTGAACCAATCGGTTTAGTGGTTCGATTGTATAAAAGGGTTTTTTTTTTATAAATAATTTAAGGTCTTGGAGTTTTTAACCAAACTAGTGTTGGTGGAGAAAATATTTTACAAAATGATATTTCTTGAAAACTATTTACCAAAATAGTGTTTTTTATTTAATTTTATTTGCATTCTCTTCTTAAACCAACATATTAGCCTTCTTTTGTATCATCCTTATTCAATCAACTAAATGTCAATATATTTATTCTTATATAAAGCTATCTATTGTTTTTAATCAATCGATTCAGTATTTTTTTCTTTGACAAAACAAGATATCTTGTTTTTCTTCACCTTTAACAAATCTTTGAAGTAGTGTATGCTTATATGACGTCCACATGATGGGAAAACGGCTCAAAAAGGCTTGAATAACTACGCATGGTCTGACAATAAAACTTAACCCCATTAGTTATTGCGTCCACATGATGAAAAACATTCCAAAGGGGGCTTAAACCACTACACAAGGTCTGAGAGTAAAACTTAAGCCCATTAGTGATTTGGACGGTAAACACAAAGAATAGATACCTTGGGGACTGCTGATACTTAAAAAAACCAGAAAAAGAACGAAAACCAGAATTTACCTAAACCACCGGAACTACAGTGTAATCTACCCAAGACATTCATATGACGCTTAACACAAACATTAATATCAATATTTAAAAAAAGAAGAAGAAGAAGCGCTGGAGAGGGCTCGACTACATTTGAAAAAAAAAAAAAAATTGTAGTCTTGTTCGATTCGTGAACAAGGACTACTACGATTTTAATAATAAAGCAATGTGAGCGTTGAGACTTTGTTGTATTTGATTTGGTCCAACTTTGGTGGAGAAATCTATCGTCTTCATGCAACTCAACATCAATTGGGCATTTTAGTTTATGTGATCCAGCTAGGCATACATGTGTATTAATCCTTACTTGATTCTTTGGAATCAGAAAACTTCCTATAACAAATTAGGTTCGATTGGTTGAATGTGGAATTGGAACTGAAAAACTGTGTTTGGTTGGTCCGCCACTTATCTTCACCACATCAACTTCCTTCCTTGTCCGTTCAAATGGTGCACTACCACGGTCCAACTAGTGTCGCAATCATAATTTAGTCAACCACAGATGGACGGTTGTCCACTGCTTAGCTTGTCAATTTCGTGGGTGGTTGATGCAGCAGATCTTGTAGGTATGCACCACTTTCTCAAAATCTTAGTCCAAGGGGACTCTAGCCTCATCATTCTACAACCAAAAATATATATTTATTTATTTATCTTGCTCAAGGTCGGCTCAACCTATTTTGAGACCTAAAGCGAAATAAAACTTGAGGCCCTTTCCGAATGGTTTAGACCTAAAGCGAAAGATTCTTGCTTGTTTCAGTTTTTAGACATACATGCTGATGGTTTAAGAAGGTATGCTTTAAAGTTTTAAACATTATGAACATATATATTTTAACTTGTATCACATATCGTCATCAAAACAAAGAGTGTATTATACGATATCATCACATGAACATCACTTTCATTATCTCCATTACCATTATTCGAAATGAAACCTCCTAAATTGAATTACTTGACACAAGAAAACACAAGTATAACATCTTCACTTTGATCATCAACATCCTTTTCTCATTATCTTCATAGCCATAACACATTCTCAATGAAAACTCCTAAACCTACATCATTCATTATATATAAGAGAGTAAACTGCCAAAATGGTCCCTGAGGTTTGGTCACTTTTGCCACTTTGTTCCAAAACTAAAACCTTAATGAAGGGCAAAATGGTCAGATTTTTTAAATTTATTATAATAAAACATTAAAAGACCATTTTGCCATTCATTAAAAGGGAGGAAAAAGACAATAAAGACTGGATGTTAACTGAAAAATCTGATCAGATTTTGATTTTGGATGAAAATGACAACAAAACTGAAATCACAGGGATCCAGATTCAAAAGGTTTAAGTGTTGGACTAAAGTCCCAAAAGTGACCAAACCTCAGGGACTATTTTGGCAATTTACTCTATATAAGACCATAACCAATGAGCTTTTCAATAGATTTTCACATATAATCCTTTTAAGACCATGACTCATGTCTTTTCCAATACCTTTAGAATCAATTATTCTTCAACTGTTCATATGACAATCCTTTTAACTTAGCAGTGGCGGATCCAGGAACTTCTTTCAGTGGGTTCGTTTTGAAGATTCTCACTATTTTTCCAAATCATACAAAGTTCTTACTAATTTTTCCAAATCATACAAAGTATGTCAACACACATACAAGATTTATCAGAATTTTCTGATATTCTTTCTTGTGATGGAATGAGTGGATAATTTTGAAAAGATGAGTGAACTGCTTCTGGAGTCTTTAAAGATTCTTGTTTGCATTCACTTCTTTTTGGTTTGAAGTTGGGTTTTTTCAAAAGAGTATTCAGAACATGTTGACTTGCAAGATTCAGAATCAGATTCTGATGAAAATTTATCAGAAATCTGATGGGTTACTTTTACAAAGACAGTGGGTTTACTTTATCTTGTTTTTACATATCCTAAACCCTCTCCTTTGTTTTTTGGTGTGGACTCAATGAAATTTATGAATTCTTTGGCTTGTTGAAAACCTCTTACATTAATTTCTTTATCATTGATTTTCTTGTAAATATCTTTTCTTTCATTTTCATAGAACTCAATTTTAGCTCTTTGATCTAAACTTTCTTCTATAAGTAATTGGTTTTCAAGAATGATTTTATTCATGGTCCTTTGCAAATCATCAGATTTTTTAATATCTGATTGATGTTTATCTTGCAGATTTAGAAAATCTGACATGAGCTTGTTTAGCTTGTGTTTAAGATCAAGATTATCCAAAATTTACCTTTTGTCCTGAGGTTTCTGGTGGGTCATCAGAAAGTGCCATCAGACAGAAATTAGCCATTTCCTCATCTTCTTCTTCATCAGAAGATTCATCAGATAGCCATGTATCTGTCCCAACAAATAAGCTGACTTGTTGCTGCTTCTTTGCTTCTTCTAGCTTCTTCTCATAATAAGCAACATCCTTGAGCTTCTTTGTCTTGCATTCTGATGCATAGTGACCTTTCTGCTTGCACTTGTAACACACAACTTCTGCCTCCCCCTTATCCTTAGATCTACCTTCCTCCTTAGATCTTCCATACATCCTCCCTCTGTCTCTTCTCTGGTATCCCTGGCCTCCTCCCCTCAACCTCTGCTCAAATGTTTTGGTGAGCAGTGCTATTGCTTCAGCAAAAGCTGAAAAATCTGATGATGTATCAGAAATTTCAAGATTTTGGCTGTTTGATGGTTGTGGATCATTGGTAGGTGGTGTTCTTTATGAGTTTGAGATAAGAGCTAAAGATCCCCTTCTTTGAATGGTTTCTTCAAATATTTCTTCCTCTCTGGGGATCAAGATGCTGTATAAGTCATGAAGACTCATATTTCCTAGTTCTAAGGTTGAGGACAAAGTCATGGTTAGACTTCTCCATTCTCTAGGTAAAGCATCTAGAAATTTTATGTTTCTTTCATTATTTGATTTTGTTATACCAAATTTCTTTAGCTCATTCAAAAGTTTTGTAAATCTTTGATAAGTATCATTTAATCTTTCATTGGGTAAACTTTTGAACCTCTCATATGAGGAAACATTGTTTGTTCTCTTGTTTCTTTTCATCCTTTCTCATCCTTCATAAAGATTTTCCAACTGATCCCATATTTCCTTAGCTGATGCACATGCATCAACTTGTGAAAATATGTCATTGGGGATGGCCATTATTAAAAGTGACTTTGCCCTTTTATCCCCAGCCACCAATTCCTTGTCTTCCGCGCTCCAGTTTATTTCACTTTTGGGAGCACGGGAGGCAGGGATTGCAGGTGATTGGTCAGTTGCTGGAATTGCTGGTATTTCAGTTGTTTTGGTCAAAAATTACCGAAGCAATTTAGTGATCAAATTAGTTAAGTGAGGTAGTGTGCTAAAAAGTGTGTTGGAAATATGCTGGTTATATTGTTTGTGAAAACAGTTTTCAGGATACGGCTCAGGATATTGAGCTGTATCGACGATCAAACTATGAGCAAAAAGTAAAGGAAATGACACGAGATGTACGAGGAAAACCCTTGATCAATCTAGATCGCCGGCATAAAACCTCGGGAGCTGACAATCGCAGCTGCCTAGTTCTTCTTATTGCTTCAAATGTCAGGATACAGTGCAGGATATTGACCAGATCGCTAAGTGTTACAATGCTTTGTGTGAAAGTATAAATTGCGAGAGAACAAGTATGAGAGTGTAGTGAGTGTAGCTGTGATGTCCTATTCGATCTGATATACCCACCTATTTATAGTAACGAAATACAAACTAAAATCCCTACAAATATGGGGTGCTCCGAATATTCCATTGTGAACGTTGTAGACCGAGTAATGCGGCTTCAACGTCTTCATTTGAACGACTTGGACCGAGTCTCCCGGAGAAAGGGTCTTCGTGAACGTTGCTCCATCTGGACGCGTACTCCTGCACACTACCCGTTAGTAATCCTGAGGATACCATTCAGGATGTTACCAATATCCTGAATGAGCATCCCGGATATGAGCAAATATCATACAATCAAGATATAACTCAAGATATTTCTCAGGATATGGGCTCAGAATTTTGCCCGTAACAATTGTCCCAAAAAAATGTTACCGTTTAGTATCCTGGCACTAACGGTTATATTTTTTCCGGAGACCGAGGCAATTTAAGAGATTAGACTCATGATGTGACCGTTTGCAACTGCTCAGCCTATATTTACTCATCACCACCCTATAACTTCTCATCCTTATCCCATTTATTCTTGACCGAAGTGAAAAAAGGTAAAAACCTCTCTCTCTCTTCCACCTTCTTCTCTCTTTCGGTTCAGCATTCCGGCGAGAATATGACAAGGCAAACAAGATCGAGTTCCGGCGACTCCGCCCCCACATTCATACAACAGAATCTTCTCCAGGATCCGGAGAAAGAAATAAGTACCTTTGATAGTGCCCATTTGTCGGCCCTCAAATCCTCTGGTATCTTCCCGGAAGGGACGGTATTCCGGCCGTTTGACCGGGAAATCCGGTCAGACATGGTTTCCGACGAATGGTTGTGCTTTAGTGCCTTTCCCTTCACCTTAGGGTTACGGTTCCCCTTTCCAGACTTTATCACTGAATTTTTCAACATTACAAAAATATCTTTTAGCCAAACAATGCCGATGCTTTGGCGTGTTTTGTCCGTTCTTGACCAGATCAAGAAAAATCACATTCCTGAGCTTTCTGTTCATGACCTCCCCCTAGCTTATCGGCTTAGATGTCACGGATCCTGTAGATTTATGTTTTACTCCTCCTTCGGCGAGCCGTTGATACTTCGTGCCACCAGGAACGAGGAGAAATGGCAATCCAAATTCTTCTTTGTAAAAAGAGACTCAATCCCTGGTGGGACGGAATATCCGGTGAAATGGTTGAGAAAGGGTAGGATTTAGGGTTTAAGGATGATCTTGCCTCTTATCCTGTTCCATATCCTGAACTGATCAACTTTCTTTTTTCTGTTTTGTATGCAGCTGATTTTAGGAAGCTTGCACCTCCCCTCGCAGATTCACAGAAGAGGATTGACGCCATCAGACTCCTTCCCGAGGCTGAAAGAAGTTTTAACCCGTCTCCACCATCTCCAAGCCCTCTTTCCAGTGCAAATATATCTGGTAAGGATCCTGCACGATATCCTGCATACATATTTTCATTTGATTTACTTAGGAGAAATTTTTACTCCCTGTATGCAGATTCCAGCAAAGTTCCAGTCTTCCTTGATCTCGATGAGCTTGACAGTTACCCTACTCCAGTTATGGTCAAGAAAGAGACCCCTGCTGCCACCAGCTCTAAGCCGCTCCCAGCTCCGAAAGCTAATCCAAGGACTCGTGCTTCCACCGCAAAGAAGAGGAAGAACTCCGAAGTTAGTGCTCCAGGCTCCGAAGGATTCTCTTATGATGAGCTCAGCTTCACTGATTCCTTGGAACTGATGACATCCTTCCTTAACAAGGTAATATCCTGACCCTACATCCTGCACATATATCCTGATAGAATATCCTGATAGGATATCCATGTTATCGAATATTGATTTATACCTGAATTGCTTACTTACAGGGCCTCCAGCATCTGCTCCACCTTTACAACGATGCCTGTGGTACTGCTGCACTCTATGAAGCCAGGATTAAACAGCTTGAAACTACTGTTGCCGACCAAGGTGCCATTGCTGAAGTGAAGACTCGGCATTATGAGGACAAGCTGAAGAAAGTGACCCAAGATGCTGAAATCAAGTTGGCCACTGTCCAAATGGAACATGAACAAGCCATGGTTGCTTTCCGGGAAGGAATCAAAGCTTCTGCCATTGTCTCCCTGCTACAAGCTCGTATTAAGATGGCCTATGAGGCCAAGGAGACAGGTCTTGAGTGCCCATCCTGGCCAGTCGAATCATGGGTGGCAAAACTGAAGGAGCTTGGAGGCAAGGCTGTGCCCCTTCCTGCTGAAGCTGGTGAATCCTCTAAGTCGGTAGAGGTGGCTGACAAGGCTGGAGACAAAAAGGATGCTGGAGCGGATGCTGGTGAGGATGCTGCTCAGGATGCTGAAGCTGAGAAGGTAGAGAAGGTTGGAGAAGTTGCCGCTGTGTGAGGGCATTTAGGTGGGCAATGATGGATATACGTGCCAAGGCCGGAGCCCACTTTTTTAAATTTGATCGTTGGTCTGTAACCCTAAAACAATTTACTTTTTCTGCACCTTACTTTCCTGCATCTAGACAATATGATGGCCAAAGGTGGGGGGATCCTGAGTTTCAGGTCGAAGCCCTTGGTCATCAATGTTATTATGTTTTGTTTTTTGAACAATATAACAGTTGGAGGAGGATGGGTCTCAGTTTGGGACAAAACCTTCAACTGTTAGGTAAATATGGCAAGGAACTAATTGTGCTCTTGGTGGATGGTCCTTGGTTTGAGGTGAAACCAAGAGCACAACTTTTGGTATGTTAATATCATAACCCTTTTCTAGCTTTATTTCTGTTGTTATATTCTCACTATATGAATTTTACTTGTAAAAATAATTTCGTTTGAACATTCTTGGGAACACATTGTAAATGTATCCTGAAAGATATCCTGATCAGGATACTGACACACAATCTGTAAGTTATCCAAATAAAAAGGAGAGATCATACCAGGAATTCCCTAAGGAATCAATTCCAATTTTCCACCATAGGGATGTCCCCAATGCACACTTACAAACTTGGATCCATCCTTTACATTATATGATATATGTCCCCTGTGTTTAACATAGGAATGTAGATATAGTCATACTTCAGCTCCATTGAATAGACCCTGAATATCCAGGGGTAAACCCTTGACATCCTGGGCATTAACCCTTAATATGCTGGGGATAAACCCTTAATATGCTGGGGATAAACCCTTAATATGCTGGGGATAAACCCTTAATATGCTGGGGATAAACCCTCATATCATGGGGATAAACCCTGATTTTCATGCGATACAGGCGAGAGTGTATAAACTCAAAGTCTTAGAAAGGTGAAAACCTTTAAACCTTAGAAAGTATGAAAATACCCTTTCGTGAGAGAGGGTGATCAATCCTCATATACCTTTAGAATCCAGGATATAGCCAATAGTAACGAAATTGTCAGCCACTTTTACATGAACTGGTCCCGTTACCTTGAACTATCCCCAGATGACTTGCGCTCCAGGCGGGGTGTTCATACCCAACTCGAAAGAAAGGTGAATACCTTTAAACCTTTGAAGGGATCAGGACCCCTTAAACGTGAGAGAGGGGGCCAATCCTCTAATCTTCCGAAATATCCTGAGCGTATATCCTGGAGTTATATCCTGACACATATTCTGCAAAACAACCTTAAACTAAGGTGGGTGTTAGCTTGGCTAACACCCCTCCGATGCCTAAGTCAGTATTGGGTTCAAGATAATAAACGGATTCAAATATATTTAAGAGAGATATAACACATACCATTCTGAGATAGAAATTAAATTCTATTCTTACTTGAAATAGAGCTTTAAGTGTATAGCATTCCAGGATCTTGGTAGCATTTCCCCTTCCATGCTCCTGAGTTGGTATGCTCCTTTTCCTGATTCTGATTCAACCTCATATGGTCCTTCCCATTTTGGAGCCAGTTTTCCATCGGCAGGATTAGTGGCATTTTGAAAAGCCTTTCTTAACACCCAATCTCCAACTTTGAACCTTCTAGTCCTTATATTCTTGTTGTATGCTCTAGATATCCTTTGTTGATATGCTGCCATCCTTAGTCTTGCTGCATCTCTTGTCTCGTCTACGGTGTCCAAATCCTGGCACAAAGCTTCAGGATTCTGCTCAGGATCCTGGAGGATAGATCTCGCAGTAGGTATCACCATCTCTGTTGGGATCACTGCTTCTGCTCCGAATACCAAGGAAAATGGTGTCTGGCCAGTTGCATTCTTTACCGTCGTTCTATCGGCCCACAAAACAAAGGGTAGTTCTTCTGCCCATCTTCCTTTCTTGGCTCCTAATCTCTTCTTCAAGTTGTTAACAATTATCTTGTTTGAGGATTCAGCTTATCCATTTGCTTGAGGATGTACCGGGGTGGATGTGATCATCTTGATTCCCCAACTCTTGCAAAAGTCAGTAGTTCTCTTGCTTATAAACTGAGAACCATTGTCACAGATTATTTCGGCTGGTACTCCAAACCTGGTCAGGATATTCCTCTTTATGAAGGATACTACTTCTTGGTCTCTGACTTGAACAAATGCTTCAGCCTCCACCCACTTAGAGAAATAATCAGTCATTGTCAACATAAAAACTTTTCCTCCTGGAGCTTTTGGTAATTTCCCTACTATGTCCATCCCCCATTTCATGAATGGCCAAGGGGTAACTATAGGATATAGTGGTTCAGCTGGTTGGTGTAGTATATTGCTGTGCCTTTGACATGCATCACATCTTCGAGTATATTCTGTAGCATCTTTCCTCATCGTTGGCCAATAGTATCCTGTTCTCAACACCTTTGAGAATAATGACCTGCCCCCCGTATGGTTACCACAATCCCCATCATGTATATCCTGAAGTACTTCTTTAGTTTCTGGATCCTCCAAGCACCTTAGATATGGTCCTGCAAAAGATTTCTTATACAAAATATTATTTATAATGGTGAATCGTGATACCTTCATCCTAAATGCCTTAGGATTTTCGTCTTTAGGGATGTGTCCTTCCTTGAGATATCTTATGATTGGAGCCGTCCAGGATTTAGGATCCTCCTCAGGATATTCAGCAACAGGATCCTGAATATTTAGTACTTCTTTATCCTGAGGATTCGTTGCAGGATACAAGATATGCAATATTGGTATTTGGGTTCCTTCTGGTATCCTGACCGATGATCCCAGGTTTGCTAGGGCATCTGCTTCAGCATTATCTTCCCTTGGTACCTGTTCAAGTGTAAAAACATCGAAATATCCTGCTAATTTTTTGAGAATATCGAGGTATTCGATTAACTTCTCACCTTTAACTGCATAGGATCCGTTAAAATGATTAGTAATTAACAAGGAGTCAACATATACTTGCAAATTCTTGATATTCATATTTTTAGCTAGTTCTAATCCTGCAATTAGAGCCTCATATTCTGCTTCGTTATTGGTAGCAGGAAATTCACACCTAATAGCCTGGGGTAATATGTCCCCCTGTGGCGATTTTAGTAGTATTCCCAATCCTACTCCTCTAACATTAGATGCTCCATCAGTATACAATGTCCAGAATCCTGAGGATTCTCCTAATTGTTGTACTTCTAGGTCTACCTCATCCTGAATGTCACTACTGAAATCAGTCACAAAGTCATCTAGAGCTTGTGACTTTATGGCATTTCTAGGTTCGTATACTAAGTCATAAGCACTCAACTTTACTGACCACTTGGCCATCCTGACTGACATCTCGGGTTTCCTAAGCACATTCTTAACAGGATAATTGGTCTTAACATGAATTCTGTGTGTTTCAAAGTAATGTCTAAGCTTTGTTGATGCCATAACTAGTGCTAGTATCAACTTTTCTAAATGAGAATATCTAGTTTCTGCATCTAACAAACTTTTACTAACATAATAAACAGGATATTGTTGACCTTCATGATCCTTTATAAGGACGGCACTTACAGCATTCCCTGATACTGCGAGGTATAGGGACAGTGGTTCACCATTCTCAGGCTTTATCAATAGAGGTGCAGTTGAAAGATATTGCTTCAAATCCTGCAGGGCCGCTTCATGCTTCTCACCCCATTCAAACTTCTTGTTCTTCTTCAGGATATCATAAAACTCTTTGCATTTCTCTGAGGATCTTAAATAAATCTGTTCAATGCTGCGACTCGCCCTGTTAATCGTTGAACATCCTTCATATTTGAGGGTGATTTAATATCCAAGATGGCTTTAATCTGCTCCGGGCTCGCCTCTATTCCTCTGTTGGTCACCATATATCCTTGAAACTTTCCTGCCCCCACTCCGAAATGGCACTTGGCAGGATTTAGCTTCATGTTATATTGATCCAGGATATCAAATGCTCCCTTAATATCTTGGATGTGATCTTTAGCCTTTTTAGATTTTACCACCATATCGTCGATGTATACTTCCATTGTGTCCCCCAGTTTATCTTTGAACATCATGTTCACCAATCTCTGGTATGTTGCACCTGCATTTTTCAAACCAAAAGGCATAGCAGTATAACAATAAATACCTGTTGGTGTCATGAAGGCAGTATCCTCCTGGTCCGAAGGCTCCATTTGAATCTGCTGAAATCCTGAGGATGCATCCATGAAGGTTAACATCTCATGCCCGGCAGTAGCATCTACCATTGCGTCAATATGAGGAAGAGGAAATGGGTCTTTGGGACAAGCCTTATTCAAGTCTGTGTAATCTACACAAACTCTCCATTTCCCATTCTTCTTTTGAACCACGACCACATTTGCTAGCCACTTGGGAAATTTGACTTCCCTGATCATCTTGGACTTCAATAATCTTTCAACTTCCTCTTGGATAATTGTATTTCATTCAGGAGTGAACTTCCTTCTCTTTTGTTGCATAGGCTTGAATGACCTGTCAATTCCAAGCTTGTGAGTGATAATATCTTTGGATATACCTGTCATATCCTCATGATTCCATGCAAATGTTGACATCCTGCACTTTAAAAAGTTAGTTAATTAATCTTCAATATCCTGAGGGATATTGGTTCCTACGAGCACCGAGGTATCTGGATTATCCTGATCCAGGATAATTTTCTTCATATCCTGCTCCAAAGCCTCCACGATATCCTGGGACCGCATCTTTAATTGCTATGCTGCACTAGGTTTGGTTGAGGATTTCATCGAGGATGAGTAACATTCTTTTGCCTCCTGCTGATCACTATCAACCTTGACGACCCCCCAAGGGGTAGGAATCTTGATGCATTGATGATAAGTTGATGGAACAGCCTTCATATCATGGATCCATGGCCTGCCCAGTATGATGTTATAGCAGGATAGGGAGTCCATCACACAGAAACGTTGTATCGAGTTGACCCCTTCAACATATACTGGTAACTTTATTTCTCCCACTGTGTTCCTAGCTTCTCCACTGAAACCAACGAGCACAGTGGACTTCGAAGTAATGTCCATCGGAGATACATTCATCCTCTTCAATGTTTCCAGCTGAATTATATTGATAGAGCTACCGTTGTCCACCAATATCCTGCGTACAAAATGGTTAGCAACATACAATGTTATTACGAGAGCATCATGGTGAGGATCCTGCACAGTATCCCGGTCATCACTGTCAAAAGTGATCACTTTGTCAGTTGTAAGGGCGGTCATCCTGACTGGTTTATCTCCCCTTTCAATCTTAGCCTCTTTTGCATGCCTCTTGGCCGCAGAATACGAAGTCCCGCAGATGTCGGATCCTCCTGAAATAAAATTAATTATCTTGGCATCTGCAGGAGGTGATACCGCTCGTTCAGGATCCTTCTCAGTATCCTGACCCTTATTCTTCTTCCTTCCTAGGAGATCCTTCAGATATCCTTTGCTCAGAAGATAACTTATCTCTTTTCTTAGAGCAATGCAATCCTCAGTTACATGACCAAAATCTTCGTGGAAGGCACACTATTTGGATTTATCCTTCCAATCAGCTTTTTGTTGATTCTTTCAAGGCCACCTAGCCTTGTCTCCTAAACCCTGCATAGCATACATTAATTCAGGAATGGTAACAGAAAAGCAATATTCAGATAATTCAGGATATTCTTCAGGATCCTCATCTTCAACAGCATTCACTTTCTTGTTGTCATTTCTACCATATGGCTTAGAGCGATATGGTTTAAATGAGGATTCTGACTTCCTATTAGTTGATTCGTAGGTAGTGGATGAGTTCATCCTTTCTTGCATCTTCTTATCATCCTCCAGCCTGATATATCTCAAGGCCCTGTTTCGAGCCTCGTCCAAATTCCTGCAAGGATTCATCACAAGATCCTGATAAAATTGGGAATCCTTTTGTAGCCCCATCTTGAATGCTTGGACCGCTGTGGCAACATCAAGGTGCGGGATATCCAAGGATTCCCTGCTGAATTTGTTCACATAATCCCTTAGGGATTCCTGAGGTCCTTGAGTTATCTTGTAGAGATCACTTGTTAGTTTTTCAAAACTTCGACTACAAGAAAATTGACTATTAAATAAATTCACTAGGTGAGCAAAAGATGTAATCGAATGTGGAGGAACATTTAAGAGCCACTTCAAGGTTGATCCTGTTAAAGTAGAACCAAAGCCTTTGCACAAGCATGCTTCCTTGAGCTCTGGAGGGATATGATTAATCTCCATTCTTTCCCTATACTGGGCAATATGCTCTTCAGGATCCGTAGTCCCGTCGTAGAGTTTCATGTTGGGGGTTTGAAATCTTTTCAGAATCTCGACATCACAGATAGGATATGCGAAACGAGATATCCTGTGGCTGTCTTGGGATACTTCCGGAATTGGCTGGACCACTCCAGGTACACTGGATATCATGTCCTTCAATTTCTGAAGCTCCCTAGTAAATGTTGACGTCATACCTGCATCCTGCAAAGATCCACTATTGTTAGTAGCAAGATTATTATTATTTGACACGTTACCAGTCTGAGGATTCTGGCCATATCCTGAAGAATATCCTGAGCTCCTCACAGTTGACATCCTGATCGAGGAGGGTATTTCAGGAGTATGATTCTGGGAATGACCAGGCACAATATTCCCCCTATTATCCTCGGTATACACAGCCGAACTGAAGTTCAAAGTTCTGGGTTGTAAAGGAGTAACAATATCCTCAGCGGATCTGCTTGAGCTAGCTTTTAAGAGTTGTATTTCTCTTAACAACATTTGGTTAGTTTCCTGTTGCTGCCTCATTTGTTCCTGCACACTTCCAAATAAGGTTAGTATTTCATCATTAGAGGCTAAAACGGGAGCAGATCCCTGAATACTCCGAGTAGGGATAATATCATGAGGTTGTGAAGAAGCTGGCATCCTTGGAGGAGGTGGTGGAAGCACCGAACCAGTAGTAGCAGAAGTTGTAGCAGACACAGTGGAGGAGCTCATGTTTGATCTTGAGGCCATTGTGGACAATGTGGCAAAAATTTTTGAAAACAGAAAACCGATTAACGATTTTACAAAGATTTTTAGTAAAGATAGCACCACTTGCCCCACGGTGGGCGCCAAATTGTTTTGGTAAAAAATTACCGAAGCAATTTAGTGATCAAATTAGTTAAGTGAGGTAGTGTGCTAAAAAGTGTGTTGGAAATATGCTGGTTATATTGTTTGTGAAAACAGTTTTCAGGGTACGGCTCAGGATATTGAGTTGTATCGACGATCAAACTATGAGCAAAAAGTAAAGGAAAAGACATGAGATGTACGAGGAAAGCCCTTGATCAATTTAGATCGCCGGCATAAAACCTCGGGAGCTGACAATCGTAGCTGCCTAGTTCTTCTTATAGCTTCAAATGTCAGGATACAGTGCAGGATATTGACCAGATCGCTAAGTGTTACAATGCTTTGTGTGAAAGTATAAATTGCGAGAGAACAAGTATGAGAGTGTAGTGAGTTTAGCTGTGATGTCCTATTCGATCTGATATACCCACCTATTTATAGTAACGAAATACAAACTAAAATCCCTACAAATATGGGGTGCTCCGAATATTCCATTGTGAACGTTGTAGACCGAGTAATGCGGCTTCAACGTCTTCATTTGAACGACTTGGACCGAGTCTCCCGGAGAAAGGGTCTTCGTGAACGTTGCTCCATCTGGACGCGTACTCCTGCACACTACCCGTTAGTAATCCTGAGGATACCATTCAGGATGTTACCAATATCCTGAATGAGCATCCCGGATATGAGCAAATATCATACAATCAAGATATAACTCAAGATATTTCTCAGGATATGGGCTCAGAATTTTGCCCGTAACATAAGTCATTGGTATATGTGGACCCCTTTCAATGGATTGAAACAGAGGTTGGGCATGACCATTAAGGAAATTGACCATCCTGATTTTCCATTGGGGGTATTCCTCTCTGACCAGAGTCGGAGGTTTAGACATAGAACCAATGTTAAAAGCATTATTCAATGATTCAAAGCTGGCCATATTTAGAGAAAAGAAGATGAGCGATTGATCGTTTGAAAATAGTTTATTCAATTTGCTCTGATACCAATTGTTTGAAAATAATTAATTGGTTTGATTAGAGATTTTCTAAGAATCGACTTAGCGAAGTCACCTATTTCATATACCGGAAAAAGGAACGATCTGCCGGTTTCAGGATTGATCTTTGAGAATGGATCAGATCGTGCTAATGGCAATCCGTTTTCTTCCATTTATTCCTATTCCTGTTCCTGTTCCTAAGGGGCCCAATGAATTCCTAATTGGAATTAGGGGGTCCTTTTTGATTGATTCTTTTATCACATTGGGATATTTTACATCGTTGAATGGGCCTATTCGAGAACAATTGGATGACGACAAAATTATCAAAGATTGAGATTCCTTATTTCGATTCAACAATGTATGAATAGTTCCTTGGTTTGGATTAAGGGATTCTTGAATCGTTGCCTTGGAATAGGAATAAATGGAAGAAAACGGATTGCCATTAGCGCGATTTGATCCATTCTCAGAGATCAATCCTGAACCCGGCAGATCGTTCCTTTTTTCGGTATATGAAATAGGTGACTTCGCTAAGTCGATTCTTAGAAAATCTCTAATCAAACCATTTGTCCTTATTTCAACAAAGGAAGCACAGGCCTTTTTGATCTTTTTTGTCTTGGTCCTAATTCAACACTAAACAAGTCCGAACTAATTGAATACTTGTGTCCCAAATTTCAAGAATTGGGTCCTAATAAAGGATATAATTGACAACTCGAAGTTGTAGATTATCACTTTCCTGCAAGAGATCCGCTGGGAAAAGTCTTCCTAAATTTATACCATCCGTTTTTTATATGGGACTACTGGTTGAACCAAAACAAAATACTTTTTTTCATACCTAGAAAGTTTCATTCATTGGATATAGAACCAATTTTTCAATTTTTTGTATTCTTTGGAATTTTGTTTTCCCCCTCCCGGTGGTATCAATCGGAATGCCTTATTTGTCTTTCCAGGAAAATGGATATCTCCAGAAAAGATTATCAGTTTAATTTTTTTCTGCTTTTTTCTTCACTCGGACCAATCCACCTACCCGACTTCTTCTATTTAAAGTGATTTGTGTATCTACCCCAATAATACTATTGTGCCGTACCATTATGGAAGAAGATTCGGCCAAAATGTGGACTTCCACGGGAATAAAAAAAATGGATTGACTTCCTTTTGATATTTTGGCCAAAATACGTTGACTCCTCGATACTCAACCAAATTCTCTTCATTGACGATTGAATTCAGCTCTCCAATCTCATATTTAGTAAGTCCCGAGCTCTTTCTTATATATCGAGGATCATCGAAATAAGCAAGAATACTATTTCTACGGAGAATACCATTTATGGGGATTTCAATTGAGATACCTGAAGAAGGTATTAGTTAGTTCTCGCCTTCTTCAATCGAGTCGAGTGGGATGATGACTCTATTTCTTCGCCAATAAATCAGAATTCTCATCGAGAATGCCCGGATATCTGAGATTACAACGACCAGTACATGTCATTCGATTAAGTTCTGAATAATCAGGAATCCTATCTCCTTTTTTATTTTTACCAGAAAAATACGAACTAAAAAATTTGTGTCTCACTTGATTATTAGTTACTGAGGGGTTAGAAATATATCTTCGCTTAACAGAAAGAGAATAAGCGTTCATTTGATCCTGATCCTTGTGGATCGAACAGGGGCCTAAACTAGATCTCCAGGGCTCCCCTAATAATATCCATAAATGACTTGTTTTTGGTAAGATATGAATATTACCATATGTAAATTCAGGTGCATGGTATACATCGGTATTCTAGTGCATTTCGCCCTCTGAGTCAGAATAAATATGTTTTCGAACCTTCTCTTTCAAATTCAAAGTGGATGTTCTCGCGCGAATCTCAGCAATGACTTGTTCTGATTCTACATATTGATCGTTTTGAACTAAAAGAAAACTTTTGGGCAGAATACACACATTGTGTATGATATCTTCACTCTCAATAGTTACATACAAGTCTCTAGAACATAGAAAAGCAGGATGTCCATGACGTGTACGTGTCGGATGAACCAAATCCTCATTGAATTTTATTGTTCCATTAAAAGGGGCTCACACATGTTCTGCAGTACCCCCTGTGAATACTCCGCCAGTATGAAAAGTTCTTAATGTTAATTGAGTACCCGGTTCTCCAATAGATTGACCTACAATAATACCTACAACTTCTCCCAATTCGACCAGGTCGTCATGAGCTGGACTCCGGCCATAACATAATTGACAAATCCAAGATGTACTCCTACAAGTAAAGGGGGTTCGAATAGAGATTGGTTGTGCTCTAAAAGTTATGAATCTATTGACAAGTCCAACCCCAATATCTTGATTTCTAGTAGCAATGCATCACGAACCTATATATATATATCATCTGCTAATACACGGCCAATTAATGTTTGGATAAAAATCATGTCCACCATCATTCCATTTCGAGGACTTACAGAAATACCGCGAACGGTGCCACAATCTGTTCGACGTACAACAATGTGTTGCACTTCTTCAACAAGTCTGCGCGTGAGATATCCTTCATCTGATGTTCAGATAGCGGTATCCACAACTCCTTTACGGGCTCCGTAGCAAGCAATAATATATTCTGTTAAAGAGAGTCCTTCACGTAAATTTCTTTGAATGGGTAAATCAATCATTTGTCCTTGGGGATCCGACATTAATCCTCTCATACCTACTAGTTGATGTACCTGAGACGCATTTCCTCTAGCTCCCGAAAAAGACATTATATGGAATGGATTAAAAGGATCGGTCATCCGAAAAACGCATTTCCTGACGCTATATCTTCAATCCGATTAATTCTTAACAAATTAGTATTTGCAATTTGTGAGGGCCGTTCTGGCTATATAAGAAATCCGTGATTAATAATAAGATAAATAACTTATTTCATTTCGGAACCTTCATAGATTTATCGAATCAGTTACTATTTCTGAATCTCAAAAAAGAGAGAAAAATAACAAGGAATAGAATATGATTAGTTGGTATTCAAAATATACGATTCAAGTAGTCAAGTCTAGAAAGAGATGGTTGAATCAAAATCATTTTGTTTAAAGTTCTATTTTTGTCAGAGGGCAATATGAATGTTCTATCATGTTCCATGAGCACACTAAATGGGTTATACGATCTATCCGGTGTGGAAGTAGGCCAACATTTTTATTGGAAAATTGGGGGTTTCCAAGTCCACGGCCAAGTACTTATTACTTCTTGGGTTGTAATTGCTATCTTATTAGGTTCAGCCGCTCTAGCCGTTCGGAACCCACAAACCATTCTGACCGGCGGTCAGAATTTATTCGAATATGTCCTTGAATTTATTCAAGATGTGATTAAAACTCAAATTGGAGAAGAATATGGTCCTTGGGTTCCTTTTATTGGAACTATGTTTCTATTTATTTTTTTTCTAATTGGTCAGGCGCCCTTTTACCTTGGAAAATCATACAATTACCTCATGGGGAGTTAGCGGCACCCACTGTAACGCTCCGCGTTTTCATAACTTTCCATATTTAGAAACCGTTGTTCATATGCTTATTTTTGGAAACTTTGTATCCTCGTATTCGTCGTTTTGTTATAATCATCGAAAAAATCTTCTATCTTTAGATTAATTCGTTATAAAAATGATTATTTATCTAATCCTATTTTATTTAATTAATTAAATTAATTAAATTTTACAATGTAAAAAGTTTATTTTTATAATAAATCTAAGTTAGTCTCGTTAGCTGGTAAAGTTAGTATACTAACCTAGTTAGTTTTGTTGTTAAGTTAGTTCTTTTAGAAAAAAATGTCATAACCTAACCAAGTTAATTAAACCTCAGGGGTTGAATGTGCAAATTCAGAAACTATTAAATCTGTTCAACAAAATAAATAGGTCTTGCCATATACCGTTTCTTTTTGATAAGCCGTTTCAACATATAACTTCCCTTGTCTCCTTCACTTTCTTCCTAGAGAAACCCTAATCAGTCTACTACACAAAGGTCAGACACATATCCCCTGTCCAACCTCTCTCTCGCCGATGAGGCACTTTCGGCGACAACCGGCGCTCCGACGACATGTAATCCGGTCAGACGACAGCCCTTACCTCCTATATTCGTCAACAAAAACCAACCTTGCAGCCCCCACCCCCTTTCGATTACGTTTTCCGGCAGCAACTCTGCTCCCTCTCGTCTCCTGCCTGCGATGACCGCGGATGTCCGACAAAATTACCAGCAACGGTGAGCGTCGAGTCACCTTCAAAATGTCCGATGATGAGTGATGTTGAGAGATGGTGATGATGGCGGTTCACGGTGATGTCGTCACCGGCCGATGGTGGCGGTGACGGTATTTTCCGTCAAGACGGGTCCGTGGGTCCGAAGGTGGTTCTGTTTCGTGTTCGGGTTTGCTTCGGGTTACGGTTCAGGTTCGTGCTTGGTTCGGGTATCGTGGTGCTGTTTTGGTGCAGCTGGTTCGGGTTAGGTTTAGAGTCTGTTCGGGTTTCGTTTCGGGGTTCGGTCACGCTGGTCAAAGGCAGTCAAAGACGGTCAACGCCGGGTAAGCTCCGGTCAAACTAGCCAGCTGGTCAACCGGAGTCAATCACGAGAGGCGGTAAAAATCTTAACGACGCAAATTTTATTTTTATCGTCTAGATGAATATTTATTGTTTCGAAAACAAACTTGAACCGCTATACGTAGTGATTAATTACATTTTTAACATTGACTAGAATTTTATATAAAATACCGATTTATTGGATTGAGTTTTGACAATTTTAATCGACACCTTGATTGTCGGGATCGTCAAAAAACAGAGGAAACTCTGCCTGTTTTTCGTCAAAATATAAATACATTTATTATGCCTTTCGTCAAAAATATAAATATAACTATTAGGCTTTCGTCTAGTAAATATATATATATATATATATATATATATACATGTATATATGATTCGTCATAACAAATATAAATATTTATTTATTATTTTGACAACACGTCTATAACACTTTTAACGAGTTAAAGTCAGAATTGTCACATAAACCCTGTTAAATTTGTACGTACATCTTAATTCCAATTCTTATCCTTCATCGTGTTTCCGCTTACTCATGCACCATCGCTTGCCCATATAGGGTGACCTCGGTGTTCCATCCTCCAAATCCCTTTCACTTGTCAACAATCGGATAATCGGAAGACTTAGCAATTATGTGAGTATACTCGTAATCCCCTTTTTACTTTTACCACTTTTGGGGTGTAACATGTTTACTTATAAAAAACTTACACATGAACATTTTGCTTAAACACATGAACATTCCTATAACATGCTTGTGTACGTGATTGCTTGATACTTTAAACTTGGGTGAAACTTTATGTGTTGAACTTATCATTAACTTCGTACGAGCCTAACCGTGACATATGTAGCGCTATAGGATTGACGACCCGCCGCCCGTAACTTGTGGTTATGTCATGAGCATCTTGCGTCTCTTTTGGTTTGATATGTTAGACACATGCCATATTTATTGTTTATCTTGAATCACATGCTTGCTATGAGGGATTGTTTAAAACTTATCTTTTGTTATGTACGTACCAAACTTGTATACTCGCCTTTGCTTTTGCATTGAATTGTATTTTAAACATGTTACAGGTTGAGATGACGATGCTATGAAAAGAAGTAGCGTTGATGCCTAGATACACATATAGACGTTTAGGTTTAATATGTTGTATCAATTTTGCTTATGTTGTTATGTATTTCTTTTGAACTTGTTGTTATTTGAATTTCTTGTAATGTTGACAATTTACTTTATGAAATGAAATCGGTTATTTAAATATTGTCACAATTAGCGTTATGATGTCTCTAGCAATCTTCACACTTCGTCTCATCCCGATGTTTCCGCCATTGGTTGGGGGTGTGACAGATTGGTATCAGAGCCATAACTATAGGGAATTAGAAAAAGTAGGAATGCTTTAACCTAGTCTATAGTTTTAGAGCTTTATTCTTGTGTATTGCTTGAAACTACTTGCATGCTACTTTACTCGCTTCTTATTTATTCGCTTTGACTTTTAAACATATAAGTCGCTTGTGTGTTAATACTTGAATTGCTATTCTTATGTGTCAATACTTGTCTTACCATGTGTCGATACTTGATTTATTGATCTATTCTTTGTGTGTTATTCTTGACATTCTTATGTGTCAATACTTGTCTTACCATGTGTCGATACTTGATTTATTTATCTATTCTTTGTGTGTTATTCTCGACATGCCTTTTATGTGCTTATACTTGTTCGTTATTTCCTTTAACATACGCCTTTTTCCAAGGCATTTTACCTGATTTTTCTTAAACTCGAAAGCACTCATATTGTACGAACGAGGCGAGTTTACCAAAATAGGCGTGAAACCCACAATTTGGTAAACGACTCCCATCCCGCTTGATTCTATTTTTTCGCACGAAATTCACCATTAAGTTAGGAGTGAAATCCACATCTTAACGGAAATTTCAAATTTAAATTCTAGTGGACCCTCGTCAAAGTGTCGAAATTAAATTTTGACACGACGAGTGCCAACCACACTTAGGTTACGAAATCGTCAAGTTAGGGGTGAAACCCGCACCTTGTCGACTAGTTCCGCTCCTTGATTTTCAAAAGTCCCGCCAAGTCTCGAATTTTCGATGGATTGGGAACATGTAGTAACTGGAAGGGGTGGGTACCATTAGCCAAGATATCGACGAGAGTATTCCACCTATTAGGCCAAAGCATGTTTCTCAATTTCAAAAGATCTTTCGACCACTTTGGTTAGTCAATGTTCCGTTTGGAACCATCCAAGTTTTATTCAAGCTTACACTTTATTATTTTCGATCTTTTGTCAATTCTGAACAATTTTTCGAGATTTCATTTTTGCGCAACATCATACTCTTACTTTTCATACGATTATACATTATTAGCATGCATGATTTCACGTAATTTTATTTACGCTTTTGTAAACAACGAGCAGAGACATACCATCGAGATAGGAGTGATTTCCTTACCTTGACGATTAACTCCGCTTCTTTTCTCATCTTACAACGACCTCACTAACGGATTTGGGGTGATTCCCTTACCTAGGTGATCGTTACCCACGCTTTCTTTTAATAGGCTATATTATGTAAACACGATCATGTTTATACCTAAATCATTTATCATGTATTTAAAATGCTTCATTTATTTAAATGTACCTCTTAATCTATAATCTAATTTCACATCACTCGCATACACAACAATTTTAATGTTACCATAAACGCGTGTTCCTCGATTTTCAAAATTTCACGAAATACTACTTGTCAGCCTAGTCGGTTTAATAAATCCGTTGCCCACAAATTCACCAATCAACGTAAACATTGAAACACACTCCTCTCACACCATTAAACTAGAGATTGTTATTCTCAATTGAGAATCAAATCAACTTTTTCGCACACACCTATAAAATATTACCAATATTATTCAATCATTTACTAAAATTCATTTCAAAACCAATGAAACATTTTTCAACAATCACTAAGTTCATGTACCAAATTCCTTTTTCTAAGGATCAACTTTTTCACAAGAAGCTGTAAGTTTCAAAATTTTCTAACACAAAGTTACTTAAAACGATGCAAACTTATTAATTTCTAGAACTTTTTCAAAACCTCACTCGATACGTCAATAAAATTCAAAACACGTGGGCAAGGAAACTTCATAAGAACCGACAAATTTTCAACTTATGTAAACTCTTTTAAAACCGCAGTAGCATTTCCATTCCTTTACAAAGTACTTTCCACATAACCAATAGACGTTTTATACTCTCTTTACATTCACAAACTAGAGTCTATATTTCGTGACAATCCAATCTGTTTTAACTTCACGTTTTGCACAAACAACTATATATGCATATCATTTTACACGTTTTAATTGATATCTCACAACAATCTCGCATGTGTCATCTGTTTCATTTCCTTTCACACTCAAAACTTCTTAATCTTTTCGTGTTTGAACTAGTGTATTTCGATTTATACTATCAACAAAATCATTATTCCTTGCATTTATACTTATACATGTTATGTCTTCACTTATATTCATTTATACGATTTATGTTATATTCGTACTCATATTTATACTCCCAACTATACGATTTATAATTTATACTCACATTCATCCGTTTATGTACTCAAATTTCTCAAACGCTTTATATGTCTAAGTTCGCGATGCTTCAACATATACTATATACGCAATTTTCGTTATTCGTACCTACACTCATACCCATATGTTTTATATTTACACTTACACCCACATGCGTATTTACACTTGCACTTATACTTATGTTCATACCTTCATTCGTACTCGTGATTCATACATTCGTACCCATACGCGAACGGAATCCGAGGGATTCGCTTACGTGGGTCCCATAAATACTTAAGCATGGACTTGCTTGCATACTACATTCTTATACGTACACGTTCTTACTTTTCAAACTTATGTACACCCTGATTCGTACACAACTAGTACAAGCTATGCGGATCATGCGACGGTCAATATAATCGCGGGTGCACACGGGATTATAGTGATTGGCTCATGAGAACCATAGAGTGTACTAATGTGTATGGTAAGACACGGAACGTAACATGACACCGAATAACGAAACGAACGTTACATGGTCAGAAACATAGTGGATACGCCGCTGGTACTTCCTATATATAAGTGTTTTCACCATGTTACCAAACTTTCGTAAAACGTGCCATGAGAAATTCGGTGTTTTGCAGACCTATTTAGACCTAATACGAACTTTAAACAACTCACAAACGCGTTATATCCGATTATCCTCGACGAGACCTCATTCTTAGCGCACTACTTCCATCTATTCAATACTTTCCATCTATTCAATCTTATACTTGCATTCATTAAGAGTTAATTGTTCACTTTTATTCTCCATTATTCCTTGTCCAATTATACGAACCTCGTTCACAATCAAGTCTGCTTAAATGTTTAAATCCTTACTTGACGCCTTAACCTTAAAACCGTCTTCCTATTCTTATTTCTTGTGTAGACGTACTTAGTAGACCGTTATCACCTTATTCAAAGTACTAAACCTTGTTGTTGGATCTGAGTTTCTTTTTGATTGTATTTTCGTTTGAAATTAAGATGGAAATGAAAGAGTTGTGCAGCGGAATTAAGATGAAAGCAAACTTTGCATACAATCAAACGAGAGTAATACTATAATCAAACATCTTTACACAATGAATCGAAAGATTGAATTTGTTTCAACAGTGATTACAATGATTGATGAATGAATGCAAACTCCCCCTCAGCCAGAGCTCAGTAGTTTTTTCGTGCAAAGAAGACGGTATTGATCAAAGAGCTAATAGAACAGTACAAAGTACTGAACTATTTATAGGCACTTGCAAACCACTGAGCATCTTAGCTGACGTCACCATGAAAGTGACATCTAACCTCCTAACAAACTCTAACCTCTGATCTATACAAACACTGATGTACTAACTACTGCTATTACATTCATTACATAAAAGACACTTAAACAGCTGCTGCATCCTTCCACTGCTGTGAACCCAGCAGTGCTTGTCCGGATCAGCAGTACTTGACTCAAGGCAGTAGATTGAATCAGCAGAGCTTTGGTCTTCCATCAGTCTTTAACATTTGGCAGTAGATGCAAGGCAGCAGTTGTGGATCAGCACTTGGTAAGATCAGCAGATAGGAGGTCAGCAGATACAAAGCCACTTTCAAGGGGAGAGATTTGCATGAACTAACTGTAATCGTCTGCTTATTCTGGATCCACTGCTCTAATCCAGTTTTGGCTTTAATTATCTGTTCCTCTGATAGGGTTCAATCCCAACAATCTCCCCCTGGAACAGATAATGCCAAAACTCTTCATTATTTGTGGAAATCTTTATTGCCTCATCAACAGTTCCCTTATCTGACCTTTAAATTGTAATTCAAAGTCTAGGGCATCTGTATCTTCATCATCCCTGCTAAGTGGAAGATCAAGGAGATCCTGCAAATCTTCAAGACTCAGGCCAAGAGCTTGTTCCCTTGATATTTTCTCCACTTCTCCACCAGACATGAGCAAAGTCAATACGCAGGTCTGTTTGTCAGTTTCCCACTTTTGTATTTTTGAGCCTGGTGGGTTTCTTGGGAGATGTTTATTTGCAGAAGTATTTGGAGAGGCTGGCCTATTCATGACTGGCTGAGCAGTACTTGCAGTTTGATCCAAACCAAGAGTTTCCATGATCATCTTCTTTATACCCTCTTTTCCAAGGTCTTCACCTTCCATTAACTCTTTGATGGTTTCAGCAATCAGCTGTCTCTGTGGCCTTCTTTTGTAGATGGCAGCACCAACTGGAGCTGTGGATCTCCTGATTTGCAGCTTTGATGGTCTTTTTGAAACCGCTGCTTCAGGATAGTCAGGCTTTTGAGGAACTGTGGGATCTTTCTTTCTTAATTGTTCCAACTTTTTGTAAGTAGCCCTGACCACATCTTCTTTCCATCTAGCAACTTGTCTTTTGTTTCCATAATCAGCTGCTACCAGTTCCTCTTTCATTCTCCTCAGCTCTTCCTGTTTGTCAGGTACATTCTTTCTAAACTTTGCCCAGTTAGGAGGAGTGTGAGTGACTTTCCTTTTTATCATGTCTTGAATTCGTGCTGCTTCGTTTTCAAGCTCAGGAATAGTCCACTCTTTGTACATGTATCTCTCTCCTTTGTACTTCTTGTGAGCCATGATGCTTTCAATGTAGTCTTTCTTCAGAGTTTCAGCTGCTCTTTCAGAAATTTGTTGACTAACATTTTTTGCAAATTGCTCTAGGGATCTGACTTGTGTGAGCAAATATTGACTTCTCTGTGCAATTTCTTTATCAGATTTCCCTTGTGTGTTTTTCTTTGAGATATCCTCTGCTTGCTTGGCCTTGATTTCCAAATATTCATCAACATTTTTAGGCCAGGGATATCCTTTTATTGATGGCAAACTCCGTTTGGCAGGGTCATCCTCAAAGTAAAAAGATTTTATTTCTTCTCTAACAGCTGCTAATTCAAGAGGAAATTGAACACCTGCAGGAGGTAAGGGCTTGTACATTTTAACTGAAGAGAGAGGAACAGGTTTTGGAATTGTGACAAGTGCTAAAGATTTTGAAGATGTTTGTGGTAGTGAATTGTCATTATCTTTGAGAATTAGTCTTCTCCTTTTTGTAGGAGGGACTGATGATGTTTTGGATGGAACAGTGGTGGTAGATGTAGTGGCAGTGGATTGTGATTGACTAACAGCTGTTGAAACAACTGGTGTTTCAACCACTGTTGTCATTACAACAGATGTTATAACATCTGCTGTCTTCTGCTGTATGTCAGCAGGTGTTGTTTTTGGTGGTGGTGATGGTAAAGCAGTGGATGTTGTGTGTGTTGAAGTGGTGTGTGTTGATGGAACAACTGTTTAGCAAGCAGTAGTTTTTGTAACTCCTGTTGCATCAGCTGTTTTGTATGGTGGTTTTTGAGCAGACTTTGAATGTCTGGTTGGAATGGATTTGGGTTGCCTCACTTTTCTAGTAGGCTTCTTCTTTTCCTCAACAGGATTTTCATTATCCTTTGACCCAGAAGTACCCTGATCTGGATGATCCATTCTGTCCACCCTGGCTTTCCTTTTGGCCTCTCTATCCCTTTTTACACTTGCAACTGCTTCTGCTAGTGCATTTGTTGTCACATCAATTTTCTTGCTGCCATCTGGCAAAGGGATCTTTTTGGTCATGTTTGAATTTTCTGGTTCAAGATAGAGACCATCCTCTATACCCTTCTTTTTCCACTCCTTAATTTTCTCCCCCTTTTTGGCATTATCTTCAGGGATTTGATAAATGTAGCGGACTTTTGGAGGAGCATTGCCAGTGGTGTGCAAGATCTGAGTTTTGAGAGCCTTTAAATCAGCCTGAGTGTTCTTGAACCTTGACTCCATTGCATTTCTCAGCTGTTGTACATGTTTTTCATGTTGCTGATCTGCTAATTGTGCTTGTTGTTGGAGAAAAGATTGAAATAGATTCCAGAGCTCATTTGTAGCAGGTGCCCGTTGTGGAGCAGGTGCTTGAGGTGGAGCAGCAGTTGATTGTACCTTCTGAACTTGTAACACCTATTGTAGCATATCTTTGAGTTCTGCAACAGAGTTATCAAGCTTTGCAATACGATCCGTCAATTTCTGGTACTTTAAACCATCACCCAAGTTAATGGGATCATCTGATTTCCCACTAGCAGTGGTTTTATCAGTGGTAGATGTAGGGAGTATACTCCAAACATTAACCACTGATGCCCCTTTTTCTTGGTACTGGGGTCTTCTTCCTTCAACACTTGACAACCTTTTGATGTTGCCAGTAGGATAAATAAATCCACTGGTGGTTGGCAGAGGAGCTATAAAAGGAATTGCCTCCAAGGAAGTCTTATTAATGTAACCACTGTCCAACTGTAAACCTGTAGGTTCAACAGTTGTAGTGGCTGCTTCACTTGGATTACCACCAAGAGATACTTGTAACTCATGGGGTGTAACCTCCTCAGGTTGTGTTGGTGGGTTAGCAAAGATTGATACATCAGACCCAGTCAGTTGTTGAAGTGTATTCTCATTATCAGGTGATTGAGAAGGACTGGTTAATGCCTGGTTCAGATCAATTGCATCCAACAGTGGTTTTATTGGTGAGGGAATTGTGGATGTGATGATTGGTGTAGAAATAGGATGTGTCCCGGGCATTGGACTATGGATGATAGAAACGAGTGTTTCCAGAGCATCATGATGTGGAGACCCTATTTGTACAACCTGTTCTTTTTGTGAAGAAGCAGGAGGAGTTTTGGTTATGGGTTGAGATATTTGTACCAACTGCTGTGAGGAAGTAGCAGCAGTGGTTTCTTGTGACTTTTGTGTTGTCACTGGCAGAAGCTCTGGTATCTCATCCTCCAGAGATGCCTTTTTGATGGTTTTGGGGGGTTTTTGTGTTTTTCTTTTTGTTGGCTTTTTGGTGATTTTAGGTGTGGGTTTCAAAACAGTTGTGCTGCTGCTTTGATCACCTTGAGCAGTGGGCTCAGCAACAGATACCTGAGGAGCAGTTGTAACTGCTAAAATCTGCTCAGGCTCCTCTGCTTGTGTTTTGCAAGGTGCTAACATTCTCGAAAAAGTTTCAGTTGTTAAACTGTTTATTTGAGTAGAATCACCTTGGTTTATTACAGCTAAATCATCCTTACTGAATTTCTTTGAAAAATAGTAACTTAAAAACCTTGGAAACAGTAAGAATGATTTTGTTTCAACATTATTAACCAAATCTTTAAAAATTTCCCGAGAATAGTTAAAATTTTCTCCTTGAAGAATTGCATATCCTAGATTTTGAATCTTTAAAGGGATTTCATTGAAAGAAGTGGTTTTGTTTGAAACACATAGTAGGAGGGTATGAAATAAGAATCTGGTTGCAGACGGAAAATAACCTTTTTCTAAGGTAATTTTCTTCATCATTGTGGCTTCATACCCTCTCTCAATGAAGTCAATTTGTAACTCGTTTTTAGTGAAAGAAATTTTACCTTCCTGATCACCGAGTTGAAAGACCTCTGAAATGGATTGTGGCGTGATTTGGACAACTTTACCCTTTATCGAAGAGTTTATGGTGGTTGCAGTGTCTCCTTGTTTTTCAAGGGTTGCATTTTTCCAGAACTCCCTTTGGGTCGCCAAATAGATTGGTGCATCGGCAGTGAACAAAGTTTTGTACTTTGATTTTGCCATGAGATCAATGATGGAATCGAAAACTTTGGTGGTTCCTGGTTTTGTGAGAAGACCCAGGAGATTGTGAGATGGTTTATGTGGAATTTCAGTAGAGATTGCCTTTTTAGAGGCTGTTTTCGATGATGATTTGGATGAGGGTTTTGAGGATGACTTCGATTTTGTCATTTCGAAGATGAATGATCGAAGAAAGTTTTGAAAGATGAGAAGAAAAACTGCTTTGAGAAGAGAATTTTTAAGAATTCAATTCGACAGTAAAACCCTGTTTTGGTGGTGAGTGGGGGATTTTATAGGAAGAAAGTGAATGCTGAGGTGGCAGCCGTTACAAAAGGTCTGACCAATATGTACTGCCCACGTGACAACCCCTGTTGAAAGTGAAGGACAGTACTTGTGTGATAGGGACAGATGAAGGCAGTGGTATGAAAGCAGTGGATGATTTTCACTATCAGTGGATAGCATATCAGTGGATAAGACACTGCTTTTGAACAACAGAGTTTATCAAAGGAATGAGAGAGCAAGGGTTGACTTTCAGCAGTGGACAAACTTTTGAAGGAAGCAGACTTTTGAACAATCAGTGGTTAATGGCAGACTTTTAAGGATTTTAATGAAAAATTTTCATTTTTAGCTATTTTTAAGGATGGAGTTTTGATTTTCTGAAAACATTTTGTTGCTTTTATTCATAGAAAAACAAGGTGTTGCTTGTTATTCCATGTTCAGCATTCCAATTCTAGAGACCAAGCTTTCAAAAGTGGCTGTATCAAGTGCTTTTGTGAGCACATCAGCCAGCTGGTCTTTAGTTGGGACATGATGCAGAGAAATCAAACCTTTTTCATAGCAATCCCTCACAAAGTGATGTCTGATGTCGATGTGTTTGGTGGTTGAATGGGAAACTGGATTTTTGATGATATTTTCTGCTGCCTGACTGTCCAACATGAGTGGTGTCTTCAAGGCAGTGATACCAAAATCCAGTAACTGATTTTGAAGCCACAGGAGTTGGGCTGTACAGCTTGCAGCAGCAATGTATTCAGCTTCAGCAGTGGATGTTGAAACAGCTGCTTGCTTTTTGCTTTGCCATGAGACTAAGCAATCACCTAGAAACTGGCACCCTCCTGATGTGGACTTCCTTGTGGTGTGACATCCAGCAAAGTCACTGTCTGAGAAACCTGAAAGCTTGATGTTCCCATTAGCTGGATACCAGATACCAAGTGTGGGAGCACCTTTTATGTATCTGAAGATCCTTTTTACAGCAATGAGATTTGATTTTCTGGGAGCTGATTGACTTCTTGCACAGACACATGTTGCAAACATGATGTCTGGTCTAGATGCAGTTAGGTACAATAAAGACCCAATCATGCTTCTATAAAGTGTTTGGTCAATCAGCTCATCCTTTTCATCAGACATGACCAGCTTATTTGTTGCCATGGGTGTGCTGCATGGTTTACAATCATTCATATCAAATTTGGTTAAAAGTTCTTTAGCATATTTGCTTTGATGAATGAAAGTTCCATTTTGCAATTGCTGTACTTGGAGACCAAGAAAGCATTGCAGCTCACCCATAGCACTCATTTCAAACTCAGCTGTCATGAGTTCTCTAAACTCTTCACACATTGAGTTACATGTGCTTCCAAAAATAATGTCATCCACATAAAACTGGACAATCATTAAATCCTTCCCTCTCCATTTTAAAAACAGTGTTTTATCAATGGTACCTCTTTTGAAACCATTTGAGAGTAGGAAGTTGGAAAGAGTTTCATACCAGGCCCTTGGTGCTTGTTTCAAGCCATACAAGGCTTTGTTTAGCCTGTAGACATGATCTGGATAAAATGGATCCTCAAAACCTGGAGGTTGACAAACATACACCTCTTCTTGAATTGTACCATAGAGGAAAGCACTTTTGATATCCATTTGAAACACCTTCATATTATGGTTGACTGCAAAGGCCAGGAACAGTCTAATGGCTTCCAATCTTGCAACAGGGGCAAATGTTTCATCATAATCAATCCCCTCTTCCTGTCTGTAACCTTGAACCACAAGCCTGGCTTTATTCTTGACAACAATACCCCTTTCATCAGTTTTGTTCTTGAAGACCCACTTTGTGCCAATGGGACTAACCTCTTCTGGCAGTGGTACAAGCTCCCATACTTGTTGTCTTTTAAACTGTTGGAGCTCCTCTTGCATGGCTTCTACCCAGCTGTTGTCTTTCAGTGCCTCTTGGTACTTGACTGGCTGATGGAGTGATAGAAAACCAGCAAAAAGACAAATGTTTTGGGTTTGACTTCTTGTGAGCACCCCTTCATTTATGTTGCCAATGATTTGATCAGGTGGATGAGATCTCAAGAAGATTAAATCTCCTTGGTATGGTATGATGGCATTGGTTGGTGAAGGCTGCAAATGTGTATCATCTGAGCTAACCACTGCTGGGGACTTTGATGATCCAGCAGTGGCTTCAAAAGGTGGTGGAATAGGAGGTAATGAAGTGGACAACTGCTGACTTTTATCCACTGTTTGAGGACTTTTGTCAGCAGTGTTTGAGGATGTGGAAGCAGTGGTTGATGGGCTACTTTGGTCAACAACTGTTGAGGTAGCAGTGGTTGAGCTTTGACAACTGTTTTGAACAGCTGGTGCTTTTCCCTTTGTGGCAGACCTTTGAGGGATGATGATTTCATACCCATAGTCTGGTGTTGTATCCTCTGATGGACCTGCACTGTTAGTCTTGACAGCAGTATTTTCAAAAGTGAATTTTTCAAGATCAAACAGATCTGCAGGGTTTGCTGGGATTTTCATTGATGAGAGTTCATTGAACTTAACATTCAAAGTCTCCTCCACTACCTTGGTCCGTGTATTGAACACTTTGTAAGCCTTGGCAGTGGTTGAGTATCCCAGATGATAACCACAATCAATTTTGGCTGCAAATTTTGAAATGGAATCTTTTAAGTTCAAAATAAAGCATGGGCAGCCAAACACTTTGAAATATGAGATCAGTGGTTTAATTTTATACAGAATTTCATAGGCAGTCTTTTTGTGCCTGGGGTTTATTAAAACTCTGTTCTGAACATAGCAAGCAGTGTTTACTGCCTCTGCCCAGAAAGTTAATGGCAAACCTGAATCTGCAAGCATGGTTCTGGCAGCCTCAATCAGAGTTCTGTTCTTCCTTTCCACTACCCCATTCTGCTCTGGTGTTCTTGGGATGCTGTACTGCCTTACAATCCCTTTCTTCACACAGAAGGCATCCAACTCCCTATTTTTGAATTCTGTGCCATTGTCACTCCTGAAGCTTTTCACTGGAAGGTCAAATTGCTTTTCAACCTGTATTACAAAGTCTTGCAAAATGCCTGCAGTTTCATCTTTTGAGTGCAAAAAGAAAGTCCATGTGAACCTAGAAAAGTCATCAACAATAACCAAACAATATCTTTTCTTTTTGAGGCTCATGACTTGAACTGGGCCAAACAAATCCATGTGTAGCATTTGCAAACACTGGGTTGTTTTGGACTCTTCAATGGACTTGTAAGAACTTTTATGCTGTTTTCCTTTTAAACAGGAAATGCAATGTTCAGGACATGAAAACAATTTTTGTGGCAGGCCTCTCACCAAACCATTTTTTGAAATTTCTGTGATTGTCTTAAGATTTGTGTGCCCCAGCCTTCTGTGCCAAAGTTCTGTCTCTTTGTTAGAGGCAGCTGAGAACAGACATGCATCAGCTCTGGGACACTCTTTTGACATGTCAACAACATAAACATTGCCACTTCTTTGAGCAACAAGTTTAGTTTGACCAGTTTTGATTATTGCTTCAATCTTTTTGACCATTTCTGGTGCAACAATCCTACAACAGTCTTTTGTGAAGAATGACCCAAATCCCTTGTCACTCATTTGGGACACACTCAGAAGGTTGAATTTTAGATTGTCTATTAGATTGACATTTTCAAATTTTACTTTTCCAAACTCCACTGTACCCGACCCCAGAACTTTTCCTTTACTATTATTCCCAAAGGATATATCACCCCCTCCATGGATTTTAAAGTCTTTGAGGAGGGCTTTACATCCTGTCATGTGCTTGGAGCCTCCACTATCTACATACCAAAGACTATCAAAGCATGCAGAAGCTCCCTGCACATGAAGTAAAAGGATTAGTTCATTAAGGTCTCCAAAGCCAACAAGGCTTTGGATGGGGTCTCAACAGTGTCTGGGATGGATGCAGAATGATGGACAGTGGTTAGGTCAGGAGTTTGAACTGTTTTAGGACAGTGTTTCTCTAACCACTGTTGTGGGTCCTGACCAATCATCTGCTGGTAACCAAAAGGATGCTTGTTCCCTTTGGGTTTAGAGGGCCTTTTGTAGGCCTCATAAACGTGAGGAATCCTTTGGTAAGACTGTTTTTCTCTGCCTTTTCTGAACTGATTGGCAGGGGGTGCATCAGTAACCTGAACATCTCTTTTGACAGATGTTTGGTTCAGCTGTTTTGTAACAACTGTTTGAACTGGCACAAACAGTGGTTGTTTCTTGGTGAATTTGACAGATGTTGATGATGATGATGGACTCAAGGATGTTTTAGCAATGTACTCATTCTTTTTCACATCAAAGTTTTTGAGATACACACATGCTTGAGTTTTGTGGTTTGTTTTACCACAGACAATGCAACCTTCAGCTGAAACAATGACACTTGTTCTGTTTAAATCATACGCTTTTAAGTGGAAACAATCTTTTGTTAGATGATTCCTTTTCTCACAGAATTCACAAAACAAGTTATCAATTTTTTCTTTCTTCTTTCTCTTTTCAGACTCCTTTGCAGCAGAGGTTTTAACCACTGCTGGGATGTCCTTGAGAGGTATGACTTTAGCTTTTGGAGCCTTGACACCATCAGTTGATGTAAAGTCCATTGGCTTGAAATTTTCAAGAATGTCACACTCATCAGACCATTTTGGTTTAAACTGGTATTCTTCAAGCTCCTCAAAA
This sequence comes from Helianthus tuberosus, assembly GCA_030545235.1. Classification (NCBI taxonomy): domain Eukaryota; kingdom Viridiplantae; phylum Streptophyta; class Magnoliopsida; order Asterales; family Asteraceae; genus Helianthus; species Helianthus tuberosus. Next base: position 59,368 of record JARYGA010051260.1, read on the forward strand.
GTAGAGGATTCCATTGCTCTGTCAAGTGTGATTTTGTTACCAAGTTTGTCAGTGATTTTCACTTCTTGGCCATTCTTGTTTGTGGGGATGAACTCAGTGGTTACATCAGTGGTTTGAACAGATTTTTCAAAAGCAGTGTTTTCATCATCATGTTTTCTATAGCCAACCCCAAATTTCACATTGCTTTTTCTCTGTTTTTCAAGCATAACCTCATATCCTTTGCAGGATTCCACCCATCTTTCACAAGTAATCTGGGCGAACTCCAACTCCTTTTTGCAAACTTGGTATTTTTCTACCATAGTTTGAAGTTGGGTTTTGGTTATACTTTGCTCTTCCTTTAGACAGCTGTTCTCTTTTTCTTTTTCAGTCAATTTGTTTTTAAGTTCTTTTAAAGACCTTTCAAATTTGACCTCATCAGACAAGATTTTATCCCGAAGGTTTTCATTCACCTCTTTAATGTTAGCAAAAGCAATTATGCAATTGTCAGAACACAGTTTTTCAAGAACTTGAGGAGATACCTTGGCAGCTGCCATCATTGCACAATCACATTTATGATCTTCTTCATCATCAGCTTTCACCTTCTTTTCACCAGCCTTTTCTTCTTTCTCTTCTTCTTTGTCCTCTACGGACCATGGATCTGTCATTGGTTCAATCAGGGTACCTGAACTTTCTCCCAACAGTAGTTCACCAGCCACAGCAGTAACCACTGCTTCAGTCACCTCTTCCACTGTTTCAAAGCACTGTTGTTCCTCCTCAGTTTCAACCCCCTCCTGTATTGACTCTAATGCCATCAAACAAAACTCATCATGTGAAGAATCATTAGAAGCATAGAGTGCAAAATTTTCATCACTAAGATCATCAGGCATACTGCTCCAGTCAACAAACCCTTGAGTGAAAAAACTTTGTTGATCTGGTTGTGCTGCTGCTGGAGCAGTGGTTTGAGGTGCAACAGGTTGCACTTGTACCTGTGGAGCAGGGGTTTGAACATATTGGATTTGTGGAACAGTAGTTTGGACATAATGTACTGGCACAGGGGCAGCAGCATAGTGAGCAGTGTTCACTTGGGCTGCTGGGGTATATTGGGCATAGTGCACAGTGTTTTGGTTTTGAGGTCTAGGATTTGAGCTAGGATGAGTAATTATGGGACCAGTAGTTTGACTCCTACATTCCCTAGCGAAATGTCCCAACCTATTACACTTGTAGCACTTGATTTTCGATTTATCCAACCCAACCCTTAGATTCCCATGCAAACCTGGGAATTTTCGCCCTGTTCTTTTGTAAAACTTGCTAGTTCTAACACTTAGCAAAGCCAGTTGGTGCAGGATGTCCATTTCCTCTAAATCAGTGGGATCAAAATGTTGCAAATCATTCAGTTCAAAACTTAAATTGTCTGACATCTGGTTTTCGTTTGCAGTGAATGCATAACTAGCAGAGTGAGGATCAGGGTTGTTAAAATTTGCACCAGCAGTTATGTCAATGAAGTGATCATAACCCTGATCCTTACCACTGCTCCCAGATTCTTCTTGACCCAGAAGAGCAGTATTACCGAAAGTGTAATCATCGGTAACTTTTCCTGACTCTTGTAACCCCCTTTTCTGGTTCAACTCCCTTTCGTAGGTCAGGAATCGACCGTGGAGTTGGGTCAAGGTCAGATCCTTGAATTCAGGTGAGTTTCGGGTGACAAAAGCTATGGTGTCCCATTTTTCTGGCAGTGACCTGAGGAACCTGCTATTTTGAGTTGAGTTTGTAAAAGTGGTGTTAACAAGCCTCAGTTCACTGATGAGACAACTGAAACGCTCAAATTGTTGCGTTAGTGATTCGCCTTTAACGTAGCAAAATGTTTCATACTGTTGGTTCAGGATTTCCCTATTGTTTTCAATGACTTCTTCAGTTCCCCCAAACTGTTCCTTAAGTGCGTCCCATAACTCTTTGGCACTGTTACAATGTAACAGTCCAGCATATATCTCATTGGGCAGCGCTGATGCTACGATGCTAAACGCTTTAGCATCTAGTTCGATCTTTTGAAAATCGGTTTCGGTATAATTTTCAACTGGTTTTGGAACGAACTTTTTAGCATCTTCAGCACTTGGCACTGAAGGAACATGGGGACCATAAATGATAGACTTCCAACAACCTGTGCTTTGTTGAGCGAGGATGTGACCCATCCTCCTCTGCCAGATGTTGTACTCATTTCTTTTTAGCATAGGTGGTTTAAAAAGCGAGCCGATGTTGTTTTTATCATCCTGAGATTGTGACGTCATTCTTGTTGTTTTACAGACACTGAGAAATCAACTTTAATGGTGATTAATCCTTGCTCTGTTTTTCAACGGACGAACAAACGATCAGTATCAACTGTTATGAGCTGAACTATTTACGTCAAAATGATTGTTAAATCAAATTTGACTGTCCAAGCTCTGATACCAATTGTTGGATCTGAGTTTCTTTTTGATTATATTTTCGTTTGAAATTAAGATGGAAATGAAAGAGTTGTGCAGCGGAATTAAGATGAAAGCAAACTTTGCATACAATCAAACGAGAGTAATACTATAATCAAACATCTTTACACAATGAATCGAAAGATTGAATTTGTTTCAACAACGATTACAATGATTGATGAATGAATGCAAACTCCCCCTCAGCCAGAGCTCAGTAGTTTGTTCGTGCAAAGAAGACGGTATTGATCAAAGAGCTAATAGAACAGTACAAAGTACTGAACTATTTATAGGCACTTGCAAACCACTGAGCATCTTAGCTGACGTCACCATGAAAGTGACATCTAACCTCCTAACAAACTCTAACCTCTGATCTATACAAACACTGATGTACTAACTACTGCTATTACAATTCATTACATAAAAGACACTTAAACAGCTGCTGCATCCTTCCACTGCTGTGAACCCAGCAGTGCTTGTCCGGATCAGCAGTACTTGACTCAAGGCAGTAGATTGAATCAGCAGAGCTTTGGTCTTCCATCAGTCTTTAACATTTGGCAGTAGATGCAAGGCAGCAGTTGTGGATCAGCACTTGGTAAGATCAGCAGATAGGAGGTCAGCAGATACAAAGCCACTTTCAAGGGGAGAGATTTGCATGAACTAACTGTAATCGTCTGCTTATTCTGGATCCACTGCTCTGATCCAGTTTTGGCTTTAATTATCTGTTCCTCTGATAGGGTTCAATCCCAACACTTGTCGTTCTTCAAAATTTCGTACTTTTCAAAACGTTTCAACACTTCCAAGACTCAATTATAAATAATCACCTTTTGTCGAAACTCTTTCAAAGTCTTCCCCTTGAATAAATTTCGGGACGAAATTTCCTAAAGGAGGGGAGACTGTAACGCTCCGCGTTTTCATAACTTTCCATATTTAGAAACCGTTGTTCATATGCTTATTTTTGGAAACTTTGTATCCTCGTATTCGTCGTTTTGTTATAATCATCGAAAAAATCTTCTATCTTTAGATTAATTCGTTATAAAAATGATTATTTATCTAATCCTATTTTATTTAATTAATTAAATTAATTAAATTTTACAATGTAAAAAGTTTATTTTTATAATAAATCTAAGTTAGTCTCGTTAGCTGGTAAAGTTAGTATACTAACCTAGTTAGTTTTGTTGTTAAGTTAGTTCTTTTAGAAAAAAATGTCATAACCTAACCAAGTTAATTAAACCTCAGGGGTTGAATGTGCAAATTCAGAAACTATTAAATCTGTTCAACAAAATAAATAGGTCTTGCCATATACCCTTTCTTTTTGATCAGCCGTTTCAACATATAACTTCCCTTGTCTCCTTCACTTTCTTCCTAGAGAAACCCTAATCAGTCTACTACACAAAGGTCAGACACATATCCCCTGTCCAACCTCTCTCTCGCCGATGAGGCACTTTCGGCGACAACCGGCGCTCCGGCGACATGTAATCCGGTCAGACGACAGCCCTTACCTCCTATATTCGTCAACAAAAACCAACCTTGTAGCCCCCACCCCCTTTCGATTCCGTTTTCCGGCAGCAACTCTGCTCCCTCTCGTCTCCTGCCTGCGATGACCGCGGATGTCCGAAAAAATTACCAGCAACGGTGAGCGTCGACTCACCTTCAAAATGTCCGATGATGAGTGATGTTGAGAGATGGTGATGATGGCGGTTCACGGTGACGTCGTCACCGGCCGATGGTAGCGGCGACGGTATTTTCCGTCAAGACGGGTCCGTGGGTCCGAAGGTGGTTCTGTTTCGTGTTCGGGTTTGCTTCGGGTTACGGTTCAGGTTCGTGCTTGGTTCGGGTATTGTGGTGCTGTTTTGGTGCAGCTGGTTCGGGTTAGGTTTAGAGTCTGTTCGGGTTTCGTTTCGGGGTTCGGTCACGCTGGTCAAAGGCAGTCAAAGACGGTCAACGCCGGGTAAGCTCCGGTCAAACTAGCCAGCTGGTCAACAGGAGTCAATCACGAGAGGCGGTAAAAATCTTAACGACGCAAATTTTATTTTTATCGTCTAGATGAATATTTGTTGTTTCGAAAACAAACTTGAACCGCTATACGTAGTGATTAATTACATTTTTAACATTGACTAGAATTTTATATAAAATACCGATTTATTGGATTGAGTTTTGACAATTTTAATCGACACCTTGATTGTCGGGATCGTCCAAAAACAGAGGAAACTCTGCCTGTTTTTCGTCAAAATATAAATACATTTATTATGCCTTTCGTAAAAAATATAAATATAACTATTAGGCTTTCGTCTAGTAATATATATATATATATATATATATATATATATATATATGATTGGTCATAACAAATATAAATATTTATTTATTATTTTGACAACACGTCTATAACACTTTTAACGAGTTAAAGTCAGAATTGTCACATAAACCGTGTTAAATTAGTACGTACATCTTAATTCCAATTCTTATCCTTCATCGTGTTTCCGCTTACTCATGCACCATCGCTTGCCCATATAGGGTGACCTCGGTGTTCCATCCTCCAAATCCCTTTCACTTGTCAACAATCGGATAATCGGAAGACTTAGCAATTATGTGAGTATACTCGTAATCCCCTTTTTACTTTTACCACTTTTGGGGTGTAACATGTTTACTTATCAAAAACTTACACATGAACATTTTGCTTAAACACATGAACATTCCTATAACATGCTTGTGTACGTGATTGCTTGATACTTTAAACTTGGGTGAAACTTTATGTGTTGAACTTATCATTAACTTCGTACGAGCCTAACCGTGACATATGTAGCGCTATAGGATTGACGACCCGCCGCCCGTAACTTGTGGTTATGTCATGAGCATCTTGCGTCTCTTTTGGTTTGATATGTTAGACACATGCCATATTTATTGTTTATCTTGAATCACATGCTTGCTATGAGGGATTGTTTAAAACTTATCTTTTGTTATGTACGTACCAAACTTGTATACTCGCCTTTGCTTTTGCATTGAATTGTATTTTAAACATGTTACAGGTTGAGATGACGATGCTATGAAAAGAAGTAGCGTTGATGCCTAGATACACATATAGACGTTTAGGTTTAATATGTTGTATCAATTTTGCTTATGTTGTTATGTATTTCTTTTGAACTTGTTGTTATTTGAATTTCTTGTAATGTTGACAATTTACTTTATGAAATGAAACCGGTTATTTAAATATTGTCACAATTAGCGTTATGATGTCTCTAGCAATCTTCACACTTCGTCTCATCCCGATGTTTCCGCCATTGGTTGGGGTGTGACATCCACGAATGATATAAATACTACTGTTGCTTTGGCTTTACTCACGTCAGTGGCATATTTCTATGCAGGTCTTACCAAAAAGGGATTGAGTTATTTCGGGAAATATATTCAACTAACTCCAATTCTTTTACCTATTAATATCTAAGAAGATTTCACAAAGCCCCTATCACTTAGTTTTCGACTTTTTGGAAATATATTAGCCAATGAATTAGTAGTTGTTGTTCTTGTTTCTTTAGTACCTTCAGTGGTTCCTATCCCCGTCATGTTCCTTGGATTATTTACAAGTGGTATTCAAGCTCTTATTTTTGCAACTTTAGCCGCGACTTATATAGGTGAATCCATGGAGGGCCACCATTGACTAGTTTTCTAAATAGTCTTTTTTTAGTTTAACTTAAGGCAATGGTGCGTGGCTAAACAAAAAATGAAATTCGGAAATGAAAATATACAACTACACTATATACGATCTAGAGTAATAGAAAAAAAGATTACAATAAAGATTACAATATTGATATTATTACAATATTGATATTAGAGTAGAGAATTGAAAAAAAAGGAAAGAGATCTCAAAGATCTATTTCCTAAAATTCCCGTTTGGTCCATTTATATCATAATCATACCTTCCCCTCAATGATAGATGATAGATTAGTCATCGAATCCGAATATTCACTATTCGGAGTCGTAATTTAACGAAGAAGTCTTGTGGTATTACGAGGTCTTATTAAATAAAAAAAAGGATGTGTAATAGAATGATTCCCCTTTTCAGTTGATTTTATTCACCGATTGACCAAACGAAAATATTAATAAATAATAAATTGTATGAACTTAGATAAATCAAATCAATTTCTATGCAACGATTCGCGCCAATCAATTTATCCATTGATTATCTTATCAATTTACGTTGCATGATAATGATAAAAATGATAAAGAAGGGTGGAGGGAAAGGAGAATTTCTAAAAAGCGGGGTTCATAAATGGTTCGTAGAGGGGATGTCAAACTAGGTATATGGAATTGAATAGCTATAATTTAACTCTTGTCAAGGGTTAGACGCATACTTATCAAATTGAATTGAAGATGAAGGAAGGGTTGGTTTACATTGTGGAAGAAAGACATGTATATGTGATATTAGATATTGACTAGTTATATACGAGCTAAAGATATATCTAATTTTCCCTACTAATCGAATGCGAATGTAGATGGGGATTCTATAGAAGTCCTTCTGTCTCATCTGTGACTGTGAGTTGAATAAACGGATGAAGTCAATAAAAAAATTGAAGAATTCAAAGAGCGATTCAGGACAAAGAAACGGAAAAACTAAAGTTGTATGGATTCACAAATACTTTATCGAGAGAAACTAAAAAAGAGATATCAAAGTCATTTTGATAATTCAAGAATGTTATTACTTGAATTCGAAGTTCATAGTTACTTCGACTGGATGAATCGTAGCAATGGAATAATTAAGTCATAGTTCATTGGTTGAATGTATCATTAACCATTTTTTTTGGTACGAGGAACTTATCATGAATCCACTGATTTCTGCCGCTTCCGTTATTGCTGCTGGATTAGCTGTAGGGCTTGCTTCTATTGGACCTGGAGTTGGTCAAGGTACTGTTGTGGGCCAAGCTGTAGAAGGTATCGCGAGACAGCCCGAGGCAGAGGGAAAAATACGAGGTACTTTATTGCTTAGTCTAGCTTTTATGGAAGCTTTAACAATTTATGGCCTGGTTGTAGCATTAGCACTTTTATTTGCTAATCCTTTTGTTTCATATTAGAAATATGAAAAATTTGGATTTTTCATATTTTATTGCCCTGGACTTGTGCTTTGTTTTTTCGAATTAGATAAAGGTTTCATTCCTAGAATTACTTATTCGTTGAGAAAATAACCCACGGGAAGGGCTGATTTGCAGATGAGGAATTAGCATACCAACTAGCTTTCATCCTTCCCGTTCGTGTTCGTCAGCCTTTTTTTTTAGTTTTTAAGAGGGGGTGCAACCAAGGAGATAATTCATGATTTCTAAATAGAATAGATTTTTGATTCGATTTAGAAAGTAGGAAACTATGACTATATATATAAAGAGGACAAAGTAATACAAAAAGAACTCTGTTCGATTTTTTAGTCAATCTATATGAGGAGATCATATGAAAAATGTAACCAATTCTTTCGTTTCTTTGGGCCACTGGCCATCCGCCGGGAGTTTCGGGTTTAATACCGATATTTTAGCAACAAATCTAATAAATCTAAGTGTAGTACTTGGGGTCTTGATCTGTTTTGGAAAGGGAGTGTGTGCGAGTTGTTTATTTCAAGAATAGGCTGGATCCAACCAGATGTGCTTTTTCTGTTATAACTAGGAAAGTTATATCTAAGAAAGAAGAGTGCATGTATTAGCCGTGTATTAGCAGATGATATATATATAGGTTCGCGATGCATTGCTACTAGAAATCAAGATATTGGGATTGGACTTGTCAATAGATTCATAACTTAGAGCACAACCAATCTCTATTCGATGATGACAAAATTATCAATGTATTGCAATACATCGCGAACCTATATATATATCATCTGCTAATACATGGCTAATTATATTCCATTTCATTCGATTAAGTTCTGAATAATCAGGACTCCTATCTCCTTTCGAGTAGCAATGCATCGCGAACCTATATATATATATATATATCATTTGCTAATACACGGCCAATTATATTCCATTTCATTCGATTAAGTTCTGAATAATCAGGAATCCTATCTCCTTTTTTATTTTTACCAGAAAAATATGAAATAAAAAAATTGTGTCTCACTTGATTATTAGTTACTGAGGGGTTAGAAATATATCTTCGCTTAACAGAAAGAGAATAAGCGTTCATTTGATCTTAATCCTTGTGGATTGAACAGGGGCCTAGACTAGATCTCCAGGGCTCCCCTAATAATATCCATAAATGACTTGTTTTTGGTAAGAGAGGAATATTACCATATGTAAATTCAGGTGCATGGTACACATCGGTATTCCAGTGCATATCGCCCTCTGAGTCAGAATAAATATGTTTTCGAACCTTCTCTTTCAAATTCAAAGTGGATGTTCTCGCGCGAATCTCAGTAATGACTTGTTCTGATTCTACGTATTGATCGTTTTGAACTAAAAGAAAACTTTTGGGCGGGATACACAATGAACACACATTGTGTATAATATCTTCACTCTCAATAGTTACATACAAGTCTCTAGAACATAGAAAAGCAGGATGTCCATGACGTGTACATGTCGGACGAACCAAATCCTCATTGAATTTTATTTTTCCATTAAAAGGGGCTCGCACATGTTCTGCAGTACCCCCTGTGAATACTCCGCCAGTATGAAAAGTTCTTAATGTTAATTGAGTACCCGATTCTCCAATAGATTGACCTGCAATAATACCTACAGCTTCTCCCAATTCGACCAGGTCATCATGAGCTGGACTCCGGCCATAACATAATTGACAAATCCAAGATGTACTCCTACAAGTAAAGGGGGTTCGAATAGAGATTGGTTGTGCTCTAAAAGTTATGAATCTATTGACAAGTCTAACCCCAATATCTTGATTTCTAGTAGCAATGCATCGCGAACCTATATATATATATCATCTGCTAATACACGACCAATTAATGTTTGGATAAAAATCCTGTCCGCCATCATTCCAGTTTGGACTTAAAAACTTCTTTTCACGTAATATGGAAAGTGATTTCAGTAGATGTGAAAAAGATGTGCGGAAATGGAAATCAGACTTTCAAGAA